>VMDO01006198.1:0-102694 GCA_007922755.1 Pedetes capensis | reverse complement strand
GCTTTATGTATCATATCTAAGAAACTGTCTAATCCATGGTCATGGAGATTTGCACTTCTATGCAGTTTTATAGCTTTAGTTCTTACATTTAAGTTTTGATTCATATTGAATTAATTTTTGTATATAGTGTGAGGTAGGGGTCCAACTTCATTCTTTTATATGTAGACAACCACAGTCCCAGAATCATATGTTGAGAAAGCTATTCTTTCCCCCATGGAATTGTATTGATATCCTTCTTATAGAAAACCAATTGTCTAAAAACATAGGGATATATTACTGGATGCTCAATTTTACTTCATTAAACTGCATGTCTATCTTTATACCAATACATAGTTTTGATTACTGTAGCTGTGTATTAATTTTTGAAACTGGGCCATATGAGTTCTCCAGTCATTTTCAAGATTGTTTTAGGTATTTAATCCTCTTGAATTTCCAAGTGAATATCGGGATCAGCTTGTGGATCTCTGTAAATAAAGAAAGCTGTGATTTTGAAAGGGAACTTGTTAAATCTTGTAAATCAATTTGGGAAGAGTGCCATCAACAATGTTAAATATTCCAATCTGTGAACACATGATGTCTTCCCATTTATTTGACTTTTTAAAAAATTCGACAATGTTCTATAGTTGTCAGTATACAAGGCTTGCACTTCTTTTGTTAAATTGATTTCTAGGTGTTTTATTTTCTATACTATTGAGGTGAAGTTGGTTTATTTGGTTTTTGAGATGTTCATTACTAGTGTCTAAAAATACAACTAATTTTAAAGCTAGCATTACCTGCCTGTAACCTCAGCACTCAGAAGGCAGAGGAAAAACGATCATGAGTTTAAATCCAATCTGAGCTACATAGCAAGATCCTGCCTCAAAATAGTGATTATTATTGTTATTGTTGTTATTGTATATTGATCTCGCATTCTTGAAACTTGCTGTACTAATTTTTTGACCTTTCAAAGCTTTTTTGATGATTTCTTAGAATTTTTTATAAAAAGTCCATGTCATCTGCAAATAGAGATAGATCCAATGCTTCCCTTCCAATCTGCATGGTTTTGGGTTTTGTTTTGTATTGTTTTCTTATCTAATCCAGGATGGCATAAGCAGAAATGACAAGAACCACTTTTTTATTTTCTTAGTGGTTGCACTAGAGGTTATAATTAACAGCCTTATTTATAGTTTTGAGTAATCCTTAGTTTTGAGTAATACCAACTTAGTTTTAACAGTATACAAAAACTTTGACCTTATAAAGCTCCACCCACTCTCCTCTTTGATATTACTGTCATGTAAATTGTATCTTTATACATTGCATGCCCATTAACATAGATTTATCATTATTACCTCATGAAGCTTCCTTTAAATCACATAGGAAAAAAGTCAAAACAAAAAGTTATATTTTTATATTGTCTTTTATATTTGCCTGGGTAATTATCTTTACCAATGTTTTGTTTCTTTAAACAGATTCAAGTTACTGCCTAATGTTCTTTAATTTCAGCCTGCAAGTTTACCACAAATATTTCTGTTTTTGTTTATCTGACACTATCTTAATTTCTCCTTAATTTTTAAGTAATAGTCTTATTGGACATAGTATTCATGGTTGTCAATCTTTTTCTTTTAATACTTTCATATGTCTTCCCACTGCCTTAGACCCCATGGTTTCTGATGAGAAATCAGCTGTTAATCCAGTAAGGACTTGTACATAATGAGCTGCTTCTCTCTTGCTGCTTTCAAGATTTTCTTCTTTTCTGGCTATCAGCAGATTAATTGTGTAGTTCTAGATGTGGATCTTTTTAATTCATCATACATGAATGTCATTGAGATTACTGGATCTGCAGAATTATATTTTCCATCAGATTTGGGAAATTTGGAGTCATTATTTCTTTAAATATTCTTCCTGATTGTTTGTCTTCTTTCATTGTAGGACTAGGATTATGACTGTAAGGTTAATGATATCCAAAAGCTCTCTGAGGCTCTGTTAATTTTTATTTATTCTTTTTCCTTGTTTTTCATTGAGTAGTCTCAGTTAACATAAGGATGAGTTTTCTTATTCTTTCTTCTGCTTGCCCAAGTGTAGTTTTAAATCCTGGTAGTAAATTTTTTATATCAAAAGTTATTTTACTTTTCAACTCAGAATTTCTGTTTGTTTGTTTTTTTTCCTCCTTATTATTATTGCTGAGACATCATTCCATACTTTCTTTTAGTTATTTAGACATAGTATCCTTTAGTTCTTTGAGCATATTTTAAACTTACAGTCTTTTTGTTTTATAAGTCTAGCAACTGGGCTTCACAAGGAAATTTTCTGTTGATTGCCCCCTCCCTGCTTTCTCTTTTGGATGTGTCATTGGATCATATTCTCTTATTTTGCATGTTTCCTATTTTTTTTCCTGAAAACTAGACATTTTAAATTCTATCATGCTCCAATTCTGGATCTCCAATACAACACTCTATTTTGTTTGGTGACTCCTGGGAACGAATTCTGTTAAATCTGTTCTTTGTCATGTTTTAGACACTGACCACTTTGCTCAACTAACTTATTGGCAAGCTAGTTTCTGAACAGAAAGTTTCTTAAACATCTGGAGCCAAAAGTTCTACCAGTCCTGGATGAAAGATTCTGTGTGTGTTGGCGCACGCAGCCATCATTCACCAAAAAATGGCTCCGCTACTTTAGCCTTCATTTTCTGCCTACAGAGAGCCTCAGGGTCACCAGGGATGAAATTTTAGATTTCAGATCTCTGCTGATCATGTGTAGAGCTGGCTGAGATTCAGCTCAGTTGGTAGAGTACTACTCTATACTCTCTGAAGTTCTGGGTTCCAACCCCAGCACCACAAAAAAAAAAAAAAAAATGGGAGAAGGACATGGCAATCCACTCCAGAAGCAATCCCAAAAAACAATCAGCCATTGAAAACATTTTCCTCAGAGATGATAAAATATTTAAAAATTCTTACTCTGCCATTTTCACTGGAATTACTCCAAATATTTTTCTCTTCTAACAGGATTTCAAAATCTTCAAATTTATTCAACTCTCTCCTCAGATTATATTCTAGGGAAACTTACTTTCATCCTTTCGCCCTCCTGTAATTACATGAACTCTCTTATTGGTTTAATTTCTGTTGTCTGAATATATGATGCCCATTCCTACATGTAGTCCTTTTTAAACTATTCCCCTCATTTGGACTATCCCTTCCTTCCCTCTGCCTATCAAGACCCCATTTATCCATTGTGTCCTGCTCACATCCCTTCTCAGTTTTCCCAAGCACTGTTACCCATGAAGGTCTTTTCTTTCTCTCTTCCCATAGCTCCTAGAATCTCTTACAACAGTGCATCAGCTGCCTCTATATTGTCTTATACTGTCCTTTTGTCATAAATCATATCTTGTTTAACAAATAAGACTTTCAGTTGCCTGAGAATTAATCCATATTAAGTTGTGATTACTTCAAGTTAGATGTTTAATAAATTTTAACTGAATTAGATCAGGCAGAAGTAGACCTGGTTCCTTTGGAACTACTTCATAGCTCCCTTGGTACTTTCATTCTTCTACTTGTACATTGCTAAAGACTATTTTTCTTCTGGACATCAATTAAATGTATTGCGTTTCTTCTCCACAACAGACACAGGGAAGACTTTAAAGGAGAATTGCCCCACTTAGCCACTTTCTAAGATGAGCTTCTGAAAATTATAGCACTAGATAAGACCTTGCAAATTAGTCAAGTAAGGGTGAATCTCCTCAATTTTCTAAGCAGATAAATATGGGAAATGGGCAAGCATTTTCTTTCACTTGATCTTACCTATCTGGCATATGGTTTATTTAACCTGCTTGGTATTTTTTTTTTCTATCTTATTCCCAGTACATGTGTCCAGGGATTTATTAATGATACAGTAAATTCAAACCAATTCTCCTGTGTATCTATTCTAAGGAATATGTGTACATATGTGTCTGCGTGCATGTGCATTTAACACTCTGATGAGTACCTACCAAAGAGCAGTTAAATAATGAATAATCTTATCAGTAGCATCAATAATAATAACAAGAAATTCTTATAACTGAGATTCCCTAAATCTGTCATGTTCACATCCCAAAAAAAGTTTAATACCAAAAAGAGAACAATTATTTTAGGCAATAAAACAGTGATCTCTTATATTGTAACTGACAGCAATAGAATATTACATATGGTAAAGAATTATAATCATATATACTTTGTACAAATAATTGAATATTGGCTTCCAAGGCACCAAGAAAATAAGCTCTCATAGTTAGTAAAAAAGATTTTTTTAAAAATGGACGCTTAGGCCTGGCCACGTGTCAATGACCTTATGAAATAAAGCAGTGTTCTATAACAGACATATTCAGGTTGCTCTTCCTAATAGGTAGCAAGACCAATTCTCTCAAGCTCCTTTTTATTATATTTTCAAAACATCAAGTGGTTCAGATGAAATAAGAACATCAGAGATCTTTATCTTTTAGGACTGTATTTCCTAACATGAGTGATGGTTTAGATAAATCTTATTTTTGCCTTGATTTACCATGTAATTCTTGAAAGTATGTTTTCCTATATTGAAGTACCTATACTCCTTCCATTTTAACTTGTAACAGCTTCCCCCAGCCTGAAGTGGCTCATCTCTCTGACTTGCTGTTCAGCCATTCACTCTAAACCTTACTCTAGGTACATCTGCTTACCTGCTCCTACCAGGAGCACCTTCCACTGTTAACTGGAGTTTTAGATCAAAGCCCCTACTCAGAAAGGCCGTAAAGCCTGTGGCCAGCCCATTCCAATATGCCAGTTAATATGAGGAGTCATGGTAAAAACTGGAGAAAGGAAAGTCAATCAATGTGCACATTGGAAGAGAAACAGATAAAGAGGTCAAATGACTCGAAGGCCATCTTTGTGGAACTGGTAGGAGCTTTAGATTTAAATAGAGGAAGAACTGGGGCAGGGAGCAAGAGGCATAAATAATTAAACAGCCCCAGTCAAAGTGAGATCTGGTTGATTACTATCTCAGGGCTGGTTCTCCAGGATGGTCGCAAGGGCTGTCAGCCCTTGAGAGATAATTTCAGTCTCTTATAAAAAAAAGTTTATTAATCAATGTTTCCCAAATTCCAGGTGACTGTAGGTTTAGGACAAGAACTGGAGACCTTCAAGTGCCTCTAGAGGGTCTGGAATGGGACATTTGTCGGCCTAAGTGAGGAGTCAGAGCTATTTAGCAAAAGCAGTTTCTAAGTTCCTGTTATATTCCCTCTGCCTGGCAGGCCCTCCACTCAAGTTCCTGTAAGGTGTGCTCACTCCCCATTAGGTCTCTACTCCAGTGTCTGTCTATAAATAAGGCCACCATGAGAACTACTTAAAATAGCAACCACAAAAGCAAGTGCACTGGCACATGCCTGTAATCCCAGTGACTTGGGGAGGCAGAAGCAGAAGGATCACAATTTCAAGACCAGAGGCAGTTTGCATAGCTTAGCAAGACCTTGTCTCAAGATATAAATAAAAAAATTAAAAAGTAGAGTGCTGAGGATGCAGCTCAGTGGTAGAACACTTGCAAAATATGTGTAAAGCCCTGTGTTCAACCCTCAGATACCCCCCTCAAAAAAAGAGAGACAGACAGAAAAAAAGAATCTAAAAAAACAAAAGAAAAAGCAATACATAATGAAATGGAATAAATCCAAAATGCTTCAGTATTTCCAATAAAAAGTCAGTAGAATAAACTCATCAACTCAAAGAAAGCAATGCTAAGATTAGTTATTTTATGTTGTTCTTTTTTTAATTGCTACATTCAACTTAAAGATTACACTGGGATGACAGGTAGATTGTTGACAGTAAAGGACACATGGGAACTTTATGAATCAATGGAAATTTTCTATTTCATCTAAGTAGTATTTACATGAGTATATGTGCGTAGAAAAATTCACAGAAAATTTATAGCTGAGATTTTCATATTCCTCTATAAATTTTTTAAATAAACAATGTTACTGTGTATCACCTTGTTTATTATAAAAATCACACATATATGCTCTGTGTGTGTATATATATATATTTTTTTATATATATTTATAAAGTTTGAAAGGGTTAAGATAATATAAAATGGACCTGTGTTGTCTGCTTCCTGAAAGATATCCTGAAACCCACATACCAAAAATGCTAAGTAAAATATTAAATACATTCCTTGAATTAATTATATATTTGTTAATTTCAACACTACTGATTTTTCTAAGTATTTTAAAGATAATACATTTTTTGCATATGCCTTGTAAAAATTTCCCCACTCCCAGCAGTCATAACTTTAAGAGGTGCATGCAAAAATCACCACTGTGTAATGGTGCAGAGGGTAAATGGGATTGTGGGATTTAGAGAAAGTACTGGAGGAGAGTTGGCTTTTGGTAGGAAGAATCAAGGCAGGCTTTCAGGGTGAGGTGGTTTTAGAATCAAGACATACAGATGCACCCCATGGGGCAGGTAAAGAGACGACATGCCAACTAGAGGACTTCATGGGAGCAAGATGAAGCAGAGAATGCCAGGAGGAGATGGGACCTGGAGCGTTGATGGCGGGTGAGTGCTGGTGTTCTAAGCAGAGGGCCCCAGAAGAATGAAAGTTCAAAGGTGAGACCTGTTAGAACAGCCAGGGTGAGAGAACAGAGCCTAAGGAGGAGTTGCCATGGCAATCCCCTGATGTTGACCCGAAACCAAGGCCAGGAAGCCTTGGTGACAGCGGCAGAGCCATCAGACAGGCTACTCTCTGTTCACGTTCTTGTAAACATACTCCTAAGTGCATAACTGAGTGTGTGTGAAGGTAGGAGAAATGTTCTGTGGCCTGAGATAAGGCAAGAGCAGGCATTCATCCAGTGAGATGCACAAGCCCGACAGACACCAAATACCCATCTCTGGGCTACACTGGCCCTGACGCCAGGTACCACTTTCAGAAGGTAGAGCTCTGTTTGCAGAATGGCACATTTTAAGAGCAGATGGTGAGACCTGGGGCCTACCCCCAGGTAAAGATTTGAATTGCAGCCCCACTTATGGAGCTAGATCCCCAAAGGGCCACACCCTTTAGGAAAGGGCTAATTAATGAATAAAAACCTTGTCTGAAGAGGCATGAAGCCAGGAACTTGCAGCCATGGGTGAGGTCTTGTACTATTTGTATTGTCAAAAGAATCCAAAGCTTACATAGTAAAATATTCCCACAAAAAGACATGCAAGTAGAAGAGAGGCCTTTGGTTGCGGAATGGGATGGGGGAGGAAGTGCACAAGAGGGTAAGGGGAAAGTTATCTTTGCAATGTATAATGAAACGCATATATGAAAACGTCAGAATGAAATGCATGTCAGAATGAAACACATTAAGGTGTACATTAAAAATTTCCAATTAAAAAAAAGAATCCCAAGCTGAGAATGGAAAGTGCACCCAAGATGACAGTCCCCTGAGGCCCCTGGGAGAAGCACCTGGCAATCCACCCCCAAAGAATCCCTTCCAGCTTCTTAAGAACACAAACTCAGAGTCCACAAAATTCACAAGGATAGAAAGGTGAGCCAGGTGCCGTGGCACATGCTTATAATCCCAGTGACTTGGGAGGCTAAGGAACAAGGATCCCAAGTTTGAGGCTAGAGGCAGCCTCCATGGTTTCTTGCCAAAGTGAGACCTTGACTCAAAATAAAAAATTAAAAAGGGAGCTTGAGTGTGGCTCAGTGCTGAAGCATTTAACCAATATATGCAAGGTCTTGGGTCCAACCCCCAGTACTGTTAAGAAAGGTGGGGGAGAGAGAGAAAGTACCCTGAACAAGAGTCAATAGAAATAACAATCAACAGAAGACTTCTGAAACCAAAGGCTGAAAATTGGAGAGAGAAGGGAAAACTCTTTGGAGAAGGATGTGCAAAACCTGCTTGCTAATCGTTTAGTCCCTGGTTCCGTCCACTACATTTCCATCCTACTGGGGAGCTGCTTTTCACTGACCCTGGCAAAGGTCTCCAAGTTTATTCTTTGTGTAAAACAATGGGTCTCTGGACTGGGGTATGCCAGGCACAGCTGATGGCTCAAGAACTACAGCAAAGGTATGTTGATCATTTAAGAATCTGTGAAAGTTAAAATTTTTTCAAGAAAACAATTGTAACATATGGCTCGTGCTGAGCCCCTCAGCTGCCTTCTCATCTGGAAAACAATTCCAGGAGATTAGTAAGATTCTTTAGGAACCTGACCTACCTAAGGAAAATGATTTCAGAGATTGAATAATAAATAATCAACCCGAATCACCACTGAGGAAAGCTCAAAGTCAGTAAGTCACCTGTTCAAAGCTTCTAATTTATTGTTACTTTACTATAAATCATGAGCAATCAAGCAACCAAGGTTTACCAGATATCAAGGAAAACTTTAAAATAGAAGAAAGAAACTGAGCATGGTGGTACATGTTTGTAATCCCAGCAACTTGGGAGGCCAAGGCAGGAGGATTGCAGGTCTAGGCCAGAGGTAGCCTGAGTAACTTAGGGAGACCCTGTCTCAATTTTAAAAACTAGAGAAGCCAGGTGTGGTGGCCCACGCCTGTAATCCCAGTGACTCAGGAGGCAGAGATAGGAGGATTGCAAGTTTGAGACCAGAGGCAGTCTGCGTAATTTAGCAAGACCCTGTCTGAAAAAGTAAAAATATGGGCTGGGGGTGTAGCTCAGTAGAACAGCACTTGCAAAGCATGCAAGCATGAGGCCCTGGGTTCAACCCCCAGTACTGGAAAAAAAAAAACACTAGAGCAAAGAGGGGATGGGGTACAGCTAAGTGGCAGCAAAGTATGTGTGAGGCCCTGGGTTCATCCTCCTCATACCACAAAAAAAGAATTTTAAAAATAGAAGAAACATCAAAATAAACAAAAGTAACAGAGAAAATGTAGGTTTCGCAGGGAAAATAAATTTACTTTAAAAACTATTATCAGTATCTTCAAAGAGATAAGAGAATGTATCAAATCTATAAAATGAGAGGAGGCTCTAATAAAAAAGCAAAAGAGCCAACAGAAGAATTTTCAAAACTTCATACATGGGGCAATCAGAGTTAATAACCAATTAAGCTAGCCTTATGTTACAATTGTTTTCTTGAAAAAATTTTAACTTTCACAGATTCTTAAAAATCAAGAGGAAGGGCTTTGCCTTCAGCCTATAGAAGTGAAGTCTGAGGATGACCAGGAAAATGATAGAGTAAACATATGTCACAATAAGCCCTTGAAAATTCTGATATATTATATGCACACCCTACTGATGTGGCAGCCCAAGGCTAATAATGATGACCTCCACAGGGTCTGTCCAAAAACATGACCACTCTCTCTTTAGTGAGGGTAAAGTTATCTTCCCCTTAATGGATATGACTTTGTTATCATGGAGTTTACCTCTTTCAAAATGATGCCCTTTATAAATTATTAACTAAACAATGAAAATCACAGTCTCAGATTATAACACCCCAAGACAGATTCACAAACTCAAACATGCTGGAAAAAAAATAAAAATACACACCTAATATTAACCTCTGAGAAACAAATATCACAGCTTGCCTTAGTATATACTACATTCAGGTAGAAGTCATGTACACTGAAAACTTTAATGGTACCAGTTTGCCATCATTTTACACTGCCCCTTATCAAGTCTAAAATGTCCTAGGAATATCTTCTGTCCAAATTAACCCAATGATAAAGAAAAAAGACAATATAAGTTTAAGGATGATGGAAGGTTCAATATCAAGGATCTGGTAAGACAGGTTTTATTCTGAGGCCTCTGTCTTGGCCTGAAGGCCACCTCCAGCTCTATGTGCTTGTATGACTTCTGTACGAGAAAGGAAGCTCTCTGGTGTCTCTTCTTATAAGGACACTAATCTTACTGGATCAGTGCTCTGCCCTCAAGGCCTCATTCAACCTTCACAACTTCCTTAGAGGCTCCATCTCCAAATACAGCCACATGGGAGGTTAGAGCTTCAGTACGGGAACCTGGGGGAGACACAACCATTTGGTCTATTGTTCTTGTTGTTAGGTACAGTCCAGTTGGTGTCCAACTCATAACGACCCTATGTACAATAGGCAAAACAGTATTGTTAGTGCTTCTCTGCTATTCATAGGGTTTCAATGGCTAATTACTTTTAGGAGTGGGTTGCCAGGGCCTTCTCCCAATCCTACAACACTGGTGTTCCCAGGAGGTCTCCCACCCAAGGACTAACCAAGCCCAACTCTGCTTAGCTTCCAAGATCTGACAGGATCAGACACCACAGTGCTATGGATGCAGATATATTCAGTCTATAACAACACGTAAAAACTGATCCTAGCAGAAATGAGAACCATTGTACAGCCAGGGTTCATATCCAGGGTTCCAGATCACATGTCCAAATTTCCTTCAGCTCATCTTTCATATCTATGTTATTGCCTGGTACTTTTTCCAGCCATATGAGAAAAATCACTCATCAGATACCCAAGATATTTTTGGCTAGGTTTCTGTTGGTGGCAACTGAAAGATGCCTGGTTAATATTTGGATATATTGATGATCAGAATATGGAATCTCCAGATAGGGATCTGAGCATGCTAGCTTTGCTGAATCAACGCTATCTTGCACCAGGAAGAAAGCAGAACTGCCCAGGAAAAGCATTACTCAAGACCCATCCCTACACTTGGTTGAGGTCTCTATTAAAATCAGAACTCTCAGTTCCATTTTCCTTATGAAAGATGGATACACTGAACTTCTCTAGCTTGTCTTTCTTCTTCCAAAGCAAAAACTGAAAGAGTTTGGGCTTAGGAGTCAAAGTATCCAAGTTCAAATCCTAGACCTACTTCTTCCTGTGTGATGTTTTTGTTGCTATTAGGTGCTATCAAGTTGAGTCCTATTCATAGTGATAATGCTCATGTACAACGGAGCAAAACATTACCACACCCTCTGCCATATACATGATCCTTCATGTTTAGGCCCTCTGTTGCAGTCACTGTGCTTCTTCTCATTTTGAGTGGTGCTACATCCACAAATGGAGGTCTCAGAAGCTTTACTCCATTCCCATCATTAAGGTTGCCTCTACTTTGAGGAGGTAACTCTTCCCCAGTCATTTCCTGAATACCTTCCAGCATGGAGGGCTCATTTTCTAGCAATATATTTAACAGTGTTCCTCTGTTATCCATAGGGTTTTCAATGGCTAATTTCAAGAGTGGGTTGTCAGGCCCTTCCCCCTAGTGTGGCTTAGTCTGGAAGCTCAGCTGAAACCTGTCCACCATGGTGGCCTGGCTAGTATCTGATATCAGCGGCATAGTTTTCAGCATCACAGCAACACACAAGCCCCTACAGCACCACAAACTGACAGACACATGAGAGTACTAGGTGATGCTGGTAAGTAACTTGTCTCTGATCTTCACCTTCCTCCTCCTGAACAATAAAAATAACAGCACTTATCTCAGGAGTAGGGGGTAAGAAAAAAGGAGAGAGTGTGTGTGAAGTACCCAGTGCTGTGACCAGAGCACAGACATTACTCAAGAGAGGCTGCCTTCTCCTTGTGCGCCTATGCAGATTCCACTGAGCACATCCCTGGTGACTGGGAGAAGCTGTGGCAGTTCTTTCTGCCTGCCCTGCACCTCCAAATCCCCCTCTGAGAAACTGCAGGCCCCTGAACGTCCACAGGGCTCAGAGGATGTGCCTAGGCTGCCTTGAAACAATAGTCTTGTTCATTCTGCTGGAGGCTGCTGGGGCTCCACCCAGAACCTTTCACCCCAGTCTCTGTAAGCCAAGTCCAAATTCAATTACTGTAAAATTAACTAAGCATTAAACAAAAACTCCCAACCTGGTAGTCGTCACTGCTAATTAACTTGTTCCCACTCACTGCTGCTGCCTTTCGGCGGCCAGCTGACAAGGGGAGCTGTCAAGAACTCCCCACGGGGAGGGCCAAGCTGCGTGACTTGATTTGAACTGACAAGGCACAGTAAGCTGATAGCAAAGCCCTCCTTAGGTGACCCATGTGACACAGGAGAGGAACTCACAGAACAAGTGAGGCAATAGAGACACAGCCTGGCCGAGACACAGATCAGGGATGGTGGGGGCAAAGTGGAGGGTGGGTCAAAAAGGAGGATGAGGGGCCTGAAAAGAATGGGGTGCAGAAGTGACAGGTCAGGTTGTCAGTGGGCGGCCATGCAGTCTCATGAAAATACCATCTTGATAAATTTGTGATTTCACCTGAAAACAAGAATCCAGTGAATATGTGAATAGGTTGTTACCAGGCAGGGGTGGGCCTCGATAATAAATGGAGGCCCCTTACAGGAAAGCCCCCCACAGTAGGTTGCCTAAATTGGGCCTCTTCTTGTTTGCTTGTGTCCCCTGTGACAAGCCCCGGTGGCCACTGTACTTAGTAAATTAGCTAGGTAGTCAGCGCCTATTCCACCTGACAAGCAGAGACAAACCCACAGACATCTACTTAAGTACACCTGTGCCAGATACCTACCTTGAACCACACCAGTGGGGTTCTTTTCATTTGAGCTTCCTGAAGGCAGATGAAAGAATTTCTTAAGAAGAATTAAACTGAAACTAAAGAGGGGACCCTGCAGCCGTACCACTGTGGTGTCCAATCCTGTCAGATCTCAGAAACTAAGCAAGGTCGGACCTGGTTAGTACTTGGATGGGAGACTGCCTGGGAATACCAGGTGCTGCAGGCTTAGGAGACGAACCTGGCAACCCACTCTCAAAAAACAATTGGCCATTGAAAACCTGACGAATAGCAGAGAAGCACTGACAATAGTATTTCGTCAGTTGTACATAGAGGTCGCTATGAGTTGGACACTGACTTGATAGCACCTAACACCAAAGAGGAGTAGTTTGTTTGAGTTTGTTCAATAGTTAAGAAACTACAGATATGATGTACAACTATCACACAGTGAGGATCCTGTGTTAAGTAGTAAACCATCAACAAAATGGTTGCCACAAAAGCTCTCTTTTGGCACCATGCAATGGTCATGAAAAGGATTTTGGAATTCTCCAAAGCTTTAGTCACCCAAATAGAACAAATTTCAGACTTTTACTTCAGAATTTTGTCCCCACTTCAACACCTTGCTGAAAGGAACAAGCAAACACATAACAGCCACCCAGGAGTTACAGCCTTGGCTGCTCCATGGGCCATCCTCAAAGGCTGTGGCTTGTAGCTCCAACCTTGTCATGTCTTCTGCAGGAAGGATACACGTGGAATTTAAACTTACTGGCCAGGGCGGTGATGGCGCAGAGCCATCCTCACAGATGAGGACTCCAATATGGGTGTGCTCACCTTGCTATTTCGTTCTTCCTGTTTTCCCCTCCTCGACACCCAAAGGTCAAACATCTTACTAATTGCTAATGATTAAAAGTACTGTGCTAACCCGTGGTAACAACAGTGACATTTCTGTAATTAGTTTGAGAGTCTGAAGTGATATTTAGTGATAGCCAAAGAGGCTACAGAAATACATCAGGGCTAGATCTGAAGGGTGAGGTCAACCTAGTTTCCTAAAATTGGCTGAAGCATCGGCCAGGAAATATCCATGATAATAGGGGCTCCAAGTGTGTGAACTCCTATTGACTTTGGCAGGAAGGAGTTCAGGCCTCCCCTGCCCGGAGCTACCCTACTGACCAGCTCTCCAGTACTTCCCAAGTCCACACCAGCTTCTAACACCCATGCCCTTCTCTGGGCGAGCACACTCTGACAGACAAGGGGATGTAACTGGCTCCCCAACTTCCCCAACATGAGCCTCTTCCTTCCTAAAGTTGGGCAGTGTTCGCAGTCAGTTAGGAGGCTTGCTTGGTAAAAATGCCATGTGGACTAAGGGTATAGCTTAATGGTAGAGGATTTGCCAGCACGCACAGCCCTGGGTTTGATCTCCAGCACCACAAAAGGAAAAAAAAAAAAAAAAAGGCTATAAATCTTCTCAAATTGGGGCTGTGCTCTCTCACAAAATGGCTTGTAACCCTGGATGTGTTCCTTTTGACCAACAATATTTTTGCAGGGAGTGCCAAGGTACAAATACCAGGAGATATCACCTGCATCTCCAAAGTTCAACCATATACCCAACAGCATTTGAAAACAGAGATTGTCCAGCGCTGTGGCAACTCAGGAGGCGGAAGCAGGAGGATCTCAGGTTTGAGGCCAGAGGGAGCCTAGGCAAGTTAGCAAGACCTCAACTCAATATAAGAAGTATAAAAGGGGCTGGGGGTACAGCTCAGATGTAGAGCACCTGCCTACTATGTGCAAGGCCCTGGGCTCAATTCACAAGTACCAGTGGGGAAAAGAGGAGGGGAAAGAGAGATAGAGAGGCTGATTTAGTAACTAGTTCTATACTCCTCCCTAGCCACAGCAGCAGGGGGAGAATGGACTCTGCAACACCATACTCTCCACCTCTCCTTTATTTTCTCACTCTGTACCAGCTTCACCACTCACAGGGCCTTCCAGGCTTCCACAGTCCCTTGAGTTTGTGCCTGCTGATTTACAAATTTTTCTGTACTCCAAACTCTTAAGAGCCAAGATCAAAACACAGGTTTCTGATGGTGAAAAATAAATTGCAAGGCTTCTCTGCTAAAAGTCACTATCATTCCTTGTCAATTGGTGGGCAAATTTCCTATCCTATAACACTCATACCTAGCTTACTAGGTAGTTCAGCTTAGGCTGCTATAACAAAATACCATAGGTTGGATGGGTTAAGCAGCAAATATTTATTTCTTATAGTTTTGGAGGCTGGAATGTCCAAGATCAGAGTGCCAGTGTGGCTGGGTTCTGGGTCCTTCCAGGTTTCAGATGGCCAGTTTCTCCTTGCAACTTCACTCTGCCTTCTCTTTTCAAACAGCACCAGTCCCATGTTTGAAGCATCCACCCTCATGACCCAATCACTTCCCAAAGGCTCTTCCTCATAATATATCACACTGAAGGTCAGAATTTCAAAATACGAGTTAAAGGGGGAACATAAATATTCACTCTATAAAGGTGAGCACTTGGGAAAATTAAGTGACATTTGCATGTGTGAACTACACACCCGGGTGGCTACTATATAGAATAGAAATACATGCTGAATAAGCATTAGATCCTTTCTTCCCAGGAAATGGGCCTGGGTCTTTAATATTCTAGGACATTGCAGTGTGTGTGTGGGGGGGGGTGTTTTGTTTTGTTCAGCTTTGCTTCTTGATCCACCAAGGAAAATGATATGTGTGAGTTAATTTCTAAAACCCATGGCCAATTTTATTCCACATTTTACTCCCATTTCTTCTCATCCCTTGGCCGAGTTCAGTCCCCTCCCTCGCTATCCTTATTTTTTCTTTTTTCTCTACTGCTTTCAGTTTGGGGCACTCATATTTAGTTAAGCCAAATTAAGCTTAGTCTAAAGCTGCCTCTGTACATGTTTTAAGTTTGGACTAAAGGTTTCTTTGTGCATTGTGACTGTCACCTAAATCGGTGTGTAAAGAGACTGTAACCTACTGTTGTAGTGGAGCCGAGTCTCAGCCAAGCTTCAGACCATCGCAAGCAGCCAGCTGTTGAAACCAAGTTGGAACAAGGCAAACACCAGGCTAATCAATGGAGCTGCCTCTGAACCTCAACTCTACTTTCTGTCACTTCCTTTTCTCTTGCTGTAAGTATAACCTGCATATGTTGGGGGCGGGGTGTGAAACATCTTTAGTCTAGACTATTGGCTGATTGTGGAATCACAAAGCCAATTAAGATCCACAAAACTAGATTTGCTGTAATTTTCTCTATTAACACTGGGCAGACTGTTGTTGCTATCAGGTGCCATCGAGTCAAGTTAAGCTCATAGCGATCCTCTGTACAACAGAACAAAACACTACTTAACACTGTGCCATGCCCGGCACTATGTCAGTGCTTTTCTGCTATTCATAGGGTTTTCAATGGCTGACTTTTTCAGGAGTGGACTGCCAGGTCCTTCTCCCAAGTTTACAGCAGCTGGTACTCCCAGGGGGTCTCCTATCCAAGGCCTAACCATGTCTGACCCTGCTTAGCTTTTGTGATCAGATTGAATTAGATGCCAAGGTGGTATGGCTGCAGACACTGGGTAGACTATGGTTTACAAACTCAAACACATTCAGGCCTCCATCAGATCACATAAATGTATGAAATCACCAAGCTTAAGTAACAGCAGGAGGTCAGACCTAAAGTCAACTGGAACTGACTACAGCTAAAGACATTTGCATATAATTTAAAAAGAAAGAAAGAAATGCTATTCTGAAGAAATTGTTGTTCAACAATTGTTGAACAATTGTTCAATAAACTGTTGTTATTGTTGTTGTTGTTAGGTGCCATTGAGTCAAGTCCAACTCATAGCTACCCTATGTTAGGTTCTTTCTGGGGTTTCTCTCTGTGTGTTGTGGGTGGAAGCAAGAGGTGGGTGCTCTGACGCTGCACCAGGTGGCGAGGCTGTGGCCAGAGAACAGAGCATCATGCACAGGACAAAAGGACAGGGGTTAATTCACAAAGGAGGGGATAGGGATGGAGGATTAGGGAGAGGGGAAAGGGGAGCTAGAGAAGGGAAGCGCTCAGCTGCTGTCTCTGCCGCTAGGGCAGAGACTCCTAGGAATTGTTGCTCTTCTGACTTTCAGGCTTCGCCACTTCAGGGGCCCTGTGCTTGAGTTTCAGAGGCTTGCCCTTCAGAGTCTTGCTTCTCGAAGATTTCAGTCCATGTAGGATACCTGGCGTTATAACGGTCGGGTTGGATAGAGGTGGCAGATGGGTTGAAGTATGATGAAGAAAGGTCGGAGGAAGGCTGAAGGCTAGGCTAGGCAGACGAGCATATGGGCCTTGGGCTCTTAAGGAACCACAAGGACCCGGTGAGCTTCTCTTGGATGGTGTTCAGAATGGCTGCTGATCTCTGAGCTCCAGAGTTTATATGGCCTGATAGCCAGCCAATCAGGGCAATAGAATTGGATCAGAAATGACCAATTGGGCACCAGGGGGTTATAGATGCTACCATACTTTGGATGTCATCTTGGCCCACTCAATGGGAGGGAGGAAGAGTGAGATACCCAGATGTATGGCAAAGGTGACCTGTTGCTATCTTGCCCCATAGGATTCAATGGTAGCAAATGACCTGGATGTAGGGTAAGGGTCATTTGACCCAGAGGTGAGGGGTCAGTTCTCCAAATGGGTTAGATGAGTTCCTGGGACTGGCCATGTTTGGGGTACTCTCTATCCCCCTGGGAATTCCAACACCCTATGTACAACAAATCAAAACAAATTAATCATGCTGAATTAAACCAGCTGGCCACCAGTTTGCAAAGAGTATTTTAACCATTACAATGTAAAAATCTAGGTTTTGGATCCAAAGTCTAGAGCAGTCTGATTTCCAACTTGTTTTTTGTTTGTTTTGTCTTTCTTTCTTTTTTCTTTCTCTTTCTTTCTTTCTTTCTTTTTTCTTTCTTTCTTTCTTTCTTTCTTTCTTTCTTTATTTATTTATTTATTTCTCTTGTGGTACTAGAGGGCTGAACCCAGGGGCTCATGCATACTTTGCAAGTGCTCTTCCACTGAGATGCACGACCAGCCCCTTTTTTACTTTTTATCTTGAGACAGGGTATCACTAAGTTACACAGTCTGCCTCTGGCCTCAAATTTATGATCCTTCCGCCTCTGCCTCCATAGTCACTGAGATTACAGGCATGTGCCATTGTGCCCAGGTCTCTATGGCCAAGCTTTTGATGTGTGCATGTTAATCAGTAAAGGATATTTAACACAAATCCAACTATTATGTACCCGTGTGGTAAATTAAATTCATTCACCAGGGCACTAATGAATTTTCAATATTCTAAAAACATACAAGAACACCACATGCCACAGTTGTTGTTGTTAGGTGCCATCGAGTTGGGTCTGACTCATAGTGATCCTATGTGTAACAAATGAAACATTCCCTGACCCTGTGCCATGCTAGCCATATGTCAGTATTTCTCTGCTATTCATAGGACTTTCAAAGGCTGATTGTTTCAGGAGTGGGCTGCCAAGTCCTTCTCTGATTTTTGGGGTGCTGAGGAACTAACCCAGTGCCTCAGAGGGCACTCTACAAATTGAGCTACACCCTGACCCCATCACATGCCATACACATTCTGATTTACCACTCAGCTCTTCCTTCAGGACTGAAAGACTTATTTCCCCAGACGCTGGAAACAGCCTCCTGACCCAAAGACATCCCAAAAACAGCCAGCACTTATGATTGGTCACTTGTTATTGTTGCTGTTAGATGCCATTGAGTCGATGTCCAATTCATAGCAACCGAGTACAACAGGCTAAACAGTATTATTAGTGCTTCTCTGCTATTCATAGGGTTTTCAACAGCTGATTGTTTTCTGGGAGTGGTTTGCCAGGTACTTCTCCCAAGCCTACAGCATCTAGTGTTCCCAGGCAGTTTCCTATCCAAGTACTCTGCAGGCAACTGGTCACTTACAGGAGTATAAAGGGCCAGCGCCTCTTAGTAATTCAGAATTCCAAAAAGCTTTCCAACCTCAAAAATCACAGTGGATCAACAGTCATGTATGTCATGACTACCCCAGAGCACAACTCTCCCTCTTCTCCTCCCCGATCCTTTTTCCTCTATGGTTTTACTTGTTTCATTTCTTTTACAGGTGCTGATCCTGAGAGCATTCCCTAATAAATCCTTTGCTTATTAAGCTATATCTCAAAGTCTAATTCCTAGAACTAGATAAAATACATATAAGTTCTGATATCTTCTTCTCTTTCCCATGAGCATTTATCTCACAAACCCCTTGAGGTACTGTCATTCTACTTGGGAGAACAATGGTCTAAACCTGTACTGTCCAAAGAATGTTCTGGAGTGATGAAAATGCCCCAAATGGCAGCCATTCGCCATTGAGCATTTAAGTATGATTTAAACATGATTACCTTAAGGGGGAAAGTAAACATCTTAAATTCATTTTAATTAAATGTAAATAGCCACATGAAACTGGGGACAACCAGTGTAGGCATAGCTATCTGCATCTCAGATGGGTATCAGGGGGAGAAGCTATTTATGAGGGGTGCTATAGGGAGGACAGAGATAGGCACTCTGTTACCAGGCCCCATAACTTCACACCACAGGCTACAAGGATGGCATATATGAAATAACTTTTTTACCCTCTGACATCAGGCCCTGTCATTCAAAACCACAGGCTATGAGGACCAGATAACTGAGGTAAGAATTTTTTAAAACAAAGTTAATTGAACTAAAACCCTCCAAATTGTTCCAAAAGTGAATCATTTCCAGTTAAGGTAAAACTCAGATCAAGCCAACTGTAAAATGCCCAAACACCTGTTAAAAACACCAGCAGACATTTACCCATACAAACTAACCAGTTTTCTCTTATTGCTTCTGCCTGCTGCCCTCTTGCAGTGTACTATTAAACTTTTTTCTTTTCTAGTCTATTCTTAGCTCTTATAAATTCTTTTACCACCCACAACACAGGCTACACTCCCACCCACTACAAAAGGCAGAGTGAAAGGGTCCAGAGTTCTTACTAGTCATCTTTTTCATTTTGAGAAAGTAAATGTGCAGCAATGAATAAAATATATATATGCAAGGAACTGTTTAATTTAATCACCCTAAGTTGTTTTTAAAAAAAATGCCTCACGTCATATGAAATATTCAGTAGCATTCCCAGACCACCACTCCTTCAGGCTGAAGACATCAACATGTCTTTGTTAGCCAGGACAGGTGCTCCAGCTGCAGAGACAAAGCCTGCCACCTGCTTTGGTTTGATCAGTTCAGTTCTGATGTAAGTGAACATCCCCTGATCTGTTGGTTTTCTTTCCAAAATGCTAAGCCTCAATTTAAGAGATTTGACCAAGGATCTGTAGCTCCTACCCTGAAGAAATGCTGCGCCTAGGTCCCAGCAATTTATTTATCAGCAACTTCCTAATGATTTAGTGGGTTCCTAGAGGCAGATTTGGGAGCAGAGGAAGACCCCAGTACCTCTGGAATCCAAATCTAATTGCCTTATGATTGTAAAGGACTGGATGCAAGGTTTGCCTAGAGAAAATAGTTCCAATTCTATGAGAGTTATTTCCTCATCTTTCACATCACAGCCCTTCCCTCCTGTTTGAAATAATTTCACACAATATGATTATCAGAAGCGAATAGGAGATATACTCAGACTTAGGGAGCAATAGATACCACTGTGCCCTGGGAGCTGGTGGAGTGATTTGAGGTGTTAATGCATTATCTATGCCTCTGGAGAAAGGTTAAAGTTTGGGCTTGAATCACATGTGAAAATGAGGTTGGTGGCCTGGTTGTTGCCCCTTGTGGACATTTATCCACAGTATAGAAGCTTGGCCCAGCTGGTGGTCTCAGCTCATTGAAGCAGCAAGATAAGGCAGGGTAGAGGGGAATATTAGAAGTCCAGAGTGCTTTAGAAGTAGAACACTAGCTCACATTCTCCTAAAATGACAATTAAGCTGCGCATGAGTAAAAATTCCTTTTCTGGGGAGCAAACGAATTACAAGCTTTGCACTTTCCTTTCTCGAAATGGGCTGGCCTCTGCTGGGTGAGTGTCTCTGTGCATGATGACCCCTAACCTACAATGCTCTCCTCCCCTTCCTCCTCAGCCTAACTTTAACTTGCTAACCAAACTTCAGCTCCTCTGGTGCTTTGATTCATCCAACAGTTCCTATATGACTTCCATGTGCCAAGCTGATTCAACAAACATGTCTTAGACATGACTGTGAAGAAGAAAGACACAGTCCTGGCTCTCATAAAGACCGTTATCTATTGGGAGAGATGACACTAAAGAAAGCATAATGAAGGGAGGAGTAGGATACTGTTAGAGGAAGGGGCAGAGAAGAACTGAGCAAGTCCAGAAGTTTTAGAAAGCTTCTTTAGGGAAGAAATTATTTAGGTAATGCTCTCTGAGACTCAGTACTTTAATCATAGGTTCAGTCCAGCTCTGTGTGAAGTACCCTGTGCAAACCTTCATTGTAGCACTTACTGTTGTGTCCTATCTCCCAGTGCTGGGATCATTGACTCCTTTCTCTGCTCTGTCATTGTCTATTTATATGTGTGGTTGTCATACAGCTGTCTGTGAATGCTTCATTTCTCCTTTCAGGATTCTACCTTCCACACTCCCTGAAGTATAATCTCTTCACTTCCCTCAGGCAATAAATCATGAGCAAGAATGACATGTGTCATTTCTGAACAAAAGCATTAAAAGTATGCAATTTTCAATGGTCCTTTCCCCAGTCACAAAATCCCATGGGGATCATGTGACAAGATGAGGCCTCTGAAAGCCCACATCTCTCAGTACCTAAGAAAGAGAGACCCCCTACTGACTTTACTTGATTGTAAAATGTGAACATAAAATAAATTCTGGTTCTTTTAAGCCACTGAGACTTGGGAGAAGTGTTTGTTACCACTCCATAACCCAGTCTAGTTGACTGTCAGTTGTCCATTGGCTTGTGAACTCTTTTAAAACAAGAGTCATATATCTTTGCATCTCCAGGGCCTACCATGTAGTACATACTCAATAAATGTTTGTTGAGTTGGTGCATAAGTGTACCTAGACTTTTTTTTTCAAAGAAGTCTAATGGTAAGTTAATTTCAATATTGTGTTTTTAAAAATGGTGAAATAATCACAAAATTGATCAACGCAGATAGTTAAGATGGAAAATGATCACTGCAGAATCGATGGAAGCAGCATCACTGAATGTGGCATAGATCATGTAGCATAGGCTTTAAGATACAATATGTTCAAAATAGTCCAGTAATTTGCTTAGAATGCTAGCTCACATTGAATACAAAGAAAAGAAAAAAAAAGTTTAATACTGTCTTGTATCACATTCACTATGTTTATAATTGCATCTCTATCCAACTGACACTAGGGGGGATTAGCTTCATTTTCAGAAACCAAGGAGTAAGATCAGTAATTAGAGAAAGAACCAATTCCCCAAACATTTTAAATTTAGAATCCACTCAATTATTTTCTCCTCAAAAAACCATATCCATTTTTTCAAAGCAGTTTTCAAGCTTCTGAGTCATCCTATTTATAATACTTTATCTTCAATTACTTTTCTCATTGTATTTTTCATGGAATACATTTGAAATTTCCTGCTTAATTCTCTGCCTACACCCATGGACCAAGGACAGTCATTTTAGATTTGAAATGTATGTAAAGTAATAATGCAATATAATATTCCCCCAAATATTCAAGGGACAAATATTTGTTCCTCATTACTCTTTGTATTACCCAATGATTTGGAGCAAGATCTATGCTGAGAGGATTAAAAAAAAAAAATCTGTTATAAATTTAGAAAGGGATATTCCTTTCCAATATAGATCCATGAAGAGAAGGCATTAATTATGTTAGCTTTTGGTACAGTTTCCATTTACATGTCATTGATGATGATGAATCACTGTGAATTCCAATTAAAAAGTTAGTTTTCCAAGCAAGGGTTAGGGTAGGTGAATTGCTATAACAAACAGACCTGAACACATGATGCTCAACACAACAGAAATTTATTTCTTGCTCACTTGCTGAACAGTGTTCAGGCACATTTGGAATGCCAGGAGTTCACCTCTAAATGGTCATTCCAAGTTTCCTTCCACCACCTCATTGGAATTTATCCTGACCTGGCCAGTCAGTGATAGGAAAAGCATGTGAGCAGAATTTTAATAGGAGGGGTCTGAAGGTTAACACCAGCTCTTCCACTGACGTTGACTCATTCTGACAGTCATATCTAACGCAAGAGAAGCTGTCGAGAAAAAAAGGCAGTGGATTTGGGAAACGTCTTGCAATCTCTCTTACAACACAACTTTGGGTTGATATGCAAATACCAAGAGAATTTGAGAAAACAGATAAGACAAAGATGTGAATGAACTGGGTTCAGTTATTCTAGAATAATATTGATATGTTCTAGTGATATTATCAGTCCTGCACAATGAAGTCAAGTCTGACCCAGTTTGATCATTTACCATTTCTCTCCCAAGATCACCACCAGGAAGTGGGTAACACAATGCAATTCTTACTGACTGTGGGCTGTGACTCCAGTAGTTCTCAAGATGTGGTCTGCAGGCATTTAGAGATCCCCAAGACCCTTTCAGGCAGACTAAATAGGTCAAAAACATTTTTATAATATTCCTAGATGTTATTTGCCTAGATGATCATGTTGACATTTGCACTGATGGTGCTAGATCGATGGTGATAAAACTCACTGGCATTCTAGCACAAATCATGAATTCACATTATAGGGGGAAAAAAGGAGAGATGTAGACAAAAGTAGAGTGGGTTCATTTAAGAATCCTTGATGAAGCAGTAAAAGTTATTTTTACTACATATTGACTCTTGAGAATATATCTTTCTACTGTTCTATGTGACAAGGGGGGAAGTATCCAAGTATGTCCAAGTATGACAGTTGTCTCACAGAAGATCATGTGTGTGGTTGTTTGAATTGTGATCCACACCAGCCATTTTTGTCATGAAACAGCATTTTAACTTGAACAAATGGCTAAAAGTCATACCATCATTACTCAGACTTGGAGACTGGCAGACATTTTATCAAGAATGAATCAAGTGAGCCTATCACTCCCCATAAAACAAATGACAGTGTTTATTGCTAATGATAAATTCTGCACTTTCAAATGGAGATTCAAATTTTGGAAAATTTGGACACTCTACCACTAACTTTAAAATTTCCCAGTACTTAAAGATTTCTAATAAAATCTGTACTATTATGAATACTTAGTGATTTTGGTATCATGAACTATGCCAATACTCAGAAGATCTGAACAATATTTTCCAAATGAACAATGTAAAAGACTCCAAGATCATGCATTGTTAAAAGATTCATTCAAAGTGAAAGAAAGACTAATGGATTTTAATGTAACAGAGAAAGAAAAGTTCATTAATAAGATTTTAAGGTCAGACATGGGGGCACATGCCTGTAATCCCAGCACTAGGAAGTCTGACACACAAGGATTGCTAATTCAATACCAATGTAGGCTATATAGTGAGTTTGAGGCCAGCCTGGGTTACTCAAAGAGACCCTGCCTCAAAAAAGTGTGTGTGTGTGTGTGTGTGTGTGTGTGTGTGTGTGTGTGTGTATGTGTGTGGTCTCAATTCTAATCAACAAAATTTCAATAGTTAGTACTTGAATAGGAGACCACCTGAGTATACCAGGTGCCATAGCTTTGGGAGAAAGATCCAGTAGCACACTCCCAAAACAATCAGCCATTGAAAACCCTATGAAGAGCAGAGAAGCACTGACAATAGTGCCCAGCATAGCACAGTGTGTGATAGTATTTCATCTCTTGTACATAGGGCTGCTATGAGTCAGACCCAACTGGATGGCACCTAGCAACAACAACAACAAAACCAACAAACTTTTGAAAGGATATGGATTAGAATGAGAATATACAGTATATGATTTCAGGTTCCACATAGCAACTAACTTTGAACAAACTACCATTTTTCAATTTCTAGTATATATTAAAAATAGTCATAATTATCTGAAAATACCATCAAAATATTTATCCTTCTTCCAACTACATAGTTGTGTGATGCCTACTTTTCTTCATAAATTTCAACAAGAACAACATGGAGCAATAGATTGAACACAAAAGCAGATATAAAAATCCAGCTGTCTTCTACTAATCCAGACATGAAAGAAATTTTCAAAAACATAAAATAATGTCCTTTTCATTTCATTTTGGAAAATATAGTTATATTTCAAAAATTTTACGTTACATATCAATATGTGGTAAACATTGTTTTTTGCAATTAATTAAAAATTCTTTTTAACTTCTGTTTAATGCATTATGTGGTTAATGTCAAAAAATGTTCTTTGGGATCCTAGCTCAACTCTGTCATTTTGTTGATAAAGAAACCTTGATATAAAGATTTATTAATTCAGCAAATATTACAAAGATGAATAAAACATTGGTTTTGCCATTAAATGATTTGCCCAAGGTCATGTGTCAATTTTTATACACAGATATGCAATCACAGAGATTATATAAATGCCTGAGACAGACGACCTCAGAACCGAGAAGGCTATCTGGGATTAGATAAGGAATAATCACCTTGAGCCTAAAAACCTGCTTTCAAAACAATGGCTCAGAGCTTTAGTTTCCCCATTCCACAAAAAGGCCTTTCCTGCCTCCCAGAGCAGATATGAGGAAAAAATGTGGTGTTTCTAAAACCCTAAAATGAGGTATAAATTTGACTTTCTTATTGTCATTCTTTTTCAGAAATTTAGCAGACTGATACGATAGACTGAGAACAGATATATAGTGCTTTCTGTTACTATTAAAACATCCAATGCCTCTAAATCCTGAAACAAATCTGACTCCAAGGCTTTCAGACCAGAGATTGTAGACCATTTACCTTTCAGATCAAGACAGGACCAAGAGCAGACCAGAACACTTTTCTCTAAATTGGATTGAACCATAGACCAGTAGGCTCTGCCAGGCAGGAAACCACCAAATTGTGCAGTCTACGTGAATGTGTGAATTGCTGCTAAGATGCAGATATGTCATGTCCGCAACATTCCCATGATCCAGAAATCTCCTTTCTTGTATTAAAAGGAGTTATCATAGCTGGGCACATTGGTCCATGCCTATAATCCAAGCAACTGGGGAGGCTGAGGTGGGAGGATCGTGCCTTTAAGACCAAAAGCAGCCTCCACAATTTAGTGAGATCCTGAATTTAAAAAAAAAAAAATTAGAGGGCTGGGTGTACAGTCCAATGGTAGAGCCCTTGTGTAGCATGCAAAAGGTCCTAGGTTCAATCCAGAGTTGAAAGAGAGAGATAGAGAGAGAAAGAGAGAGAGAGAAGAAAGAGAGAAACAGAAACAGAAAAGACAAAGGAAGGAAGGAAGGGAAAGGAAAGAAAAGAAAAAAGAAATCAAAAAGAATGAAAGAAAAAAGAGAGAAAGAGAGGAGGGGAGGGAGGGAAAAGAGAAAGGAATTACCTTCATTTAGCTGGAAATGGCCAATTCTCCAAGTTCCCAAACCGCCCCACAGTAATAGTCAGTTTCTTATATAAATTATCACAAATTATGTTTTTATAATTTGAGAAAAATTTCCGTAAAACCCATCAGAACATGCTTTTTATCTAACTTGAAAACCCAATAGTATTAAATTTATTCAGTTAATAAATACACATTAAGAACTTCCCTTAAGGGCTGGGGACACTGCTCAGTGGTAAAGCACCAGCCTAGCATGCATGAGGCTCAAGGTTCAACAATCCCTAGTACAGAAAGAAAAAAAAAAAAAAAAAAAAATACCCTTCCCTTAAGGTGTGGCACTTTATTAGGCAATAGGGTGTAAGATAAACATGACTGTCATTCTTTCAGACCTGGGATTCTAGCAGGAAAAATAGACAATGAGCAAAGAAATAACATGAAGCATAATGAATGATTTATGAGAAGATGAGTAAAAGCAATAGGATGGAAGCACACATTAAAAGCACCGCATAGTCATTGTAGGAAGGTAAAGTCATTGCAGGAAGCTTCCTGGAATAAAGCACGCTTCAGCCAAAACCCAAAACATGAGCAGGTAACAGCCGGGCAAAGAGAAAAGGGGCGAGTATTTCAGTGAGAGGGCACAGCTGTTCTCTTGTCTCCCTCATCTAAGACACGAAGCTCTCCTCTCCTTCTTCACTCAGCATTGACTCCCCCCACACCAGTTGTGCCTTCTCTTCTTCACACACCACACTCTCTCTTCAATCAATCCCATCAAAGTCCCTGGCTTGGATTAGAACTCAAGCAAGATGCCTGACTCATTTCTACCTCCAGCCTCAATTTTCCCTCTGAACCCCAGAATAAAGGCTCATGTTCCCCTCTCATCTCTCCCCTTGCACAACTCAAAGGCTCCTCAGACTCTATCTGCCCAGTACAAACTCAGCGGTCAATCTGTCCTTCCTCAGTTCCCTCTTCAGTGACTGTCTCCACCAGCCATCTAGTCACCTAGCCAGAAACCTGTGAGTTTTCTCCCATCTGCTCTTCTTCCTCAGGCCAGTAGTCTAATCTACCACCATGTCCAATCAACTTCTCCTCACAGACATCAACCCACTGCTCCTCATACCCCTCACACCAGAGCATCAGCGGCAGGGATGACTACAACAGCCCCTCCCCCGAGGCTCAGGCCACATTCCTTCAGTCGCCTTTGGCCAACTCTTGTGGCAGACAAAATGGCCTTTTTAAAATATTTTGTCCTGTCTCCCTTGCTTAAAATGTGGCAGTGACAGCCAGTTGCAGTGGCACATGCCTGTAATCCCAGCACCTTGAGGTGGGGGCTGAGACGGGAATAGTGAGTTTGAGGCCAGAGGCAGCCTGCACAGCTTGGCAGGATCCTGTCTCAAAATAAAAATTAAAAGAAAAAAAAAAAGAAAGAAAGAAAAAGGGGCTGGGATTACAGTTCAGTGGTAGAGCACTTGCCTAGTATGATTAAGGCCCTAAATTCCAGCCTCTTGTACTAAAAAACAAAAACAAAAAAAAAATTGAGAAAATGTGCCAGTGACTCTCAGCCCCCCTTAGCACAAAGACAAATGTTCCCACCACACCCTGCAAGGCCAGGCACGAACTAACTCCACCCTAACTACCCATCCCAGCCACGCTTTCTTTCAGTTTACCATTGTTACAGGGTTCCTTCATTAAAGATTTTGCAGATTTTGTTCCCTGGCTTATGAATATCCTTCCTCCTTCTTATTCCCCTAGATAATGCCTACTCATTCCCATCATTTTACCCTGTGACTGCGACTTGGTTGACCAGGTCACGCACTCTTATAGCATATTTCTCTTTATCCCTGTTACAATATCATCATGTATTTATTTAGTGATTATTACATCAATGACCATCTTTCCCCCATAGAGACTGGAACTGTTTCTAGGGGTTTTGTCCTTTATATCCCCTTAATTTTTAATAAGAGTGTGGCTCAGTGAATATGTTTTTTGGATGAATGAACAGAACATAGGCAAAGTCTCAACAGAAGAGAGGAAACGATGCACACATGAAAGGCTGGAAAGAGTTCAGAAGGCTGAAGAAGAGATGAAGGCAGAAAGAAAGGAGTGAGAAAGAGTTTGGGATGGAGAGGCAGAGGAGAGTCGTCAGGTCAGATACCCACAATAAAAGGCAAAGAGGAAAGGCCTCACATTGGTTTTGCCATTGGAATAATACAATCCGACTCTCATCACTTTGGCTTCTGTGCAGAGACTACATGGGAACAGGCAACTCTAGAGACAAAAGACCTCATCGTCGTCATTGTTATTGTTGTTTGTTGTTGCTGTTGTTGTTAGATGCTGTGGAGTTGGGTCCTACTCATAGTGACCTTATGTACAATAGACAAAACATTCCTTGACCCTGTGCCATGCCTGGCACTATGTCAGTCTTCTCTGCTCTTCATAGGGTTTTCAGTGGTGGGTTGTTTTACGAGGAGATTGTCAGCTCCCCTTCTCCCTAGCCTGCCACATCTGGTGGTCCCAGGTGGTCTCGCATCCAAGAACTAACCAGGGTGACCCTGCTTAGCTTCTGACATCAGACGGGATCAGATGCTAGGGCGCTATGGCTGCAGACACAGAAAACCTCAGCCATTCAATAATCTGGGAAACAAATGACTCACTGGGCCACATAGACAACATTGGTGGCAGCGTCATTGGAGAAAATGAGGAAGATTCAATAGACTATGACTCCTTTTCTCTTCCAAATGATTCCACGTCACCTACAGACTTCAAAACCTTGGACTATGTGTCTCCGGCCACAGAGATTTGACTTTACTAAAAGCATCTAAGTTCTCTCTTACAGTCCTGTACTTCCCTTTGACTGTGTGGGTCTCTGCAGATCATGCCTCCCCCAGTAGAGAACACAGAAACAACATTCTGGTACTTATTCTAGTCTTTACCATGTGCTCTTCTTTTGCCATCTGTCCCAATCACTGTGTGAATCACAGCTTATAAAAGTCTTTTAAATTTTTTAATTATCTAGCATTCTTCCAATGTCTGATCTCAATCTTAATAGTATTCTTAAGGGTTCCTGGTATTACATGCATACATTCTGTTCCAAAGACTGTCTCAAACCTTTTAAAGTCTTCCAATTAGGTTCCACTCTTCATGTGTTCCCGTTTTCTTTCTCATGACAGAGCTCATCAAAGAGCACCCTTCATGCAGCCATCAACCATTGATTTAGCATCTGTTCTGTGCTAGACATTTTCTAGGCACTGCAGATAAAATGACAAATAATACATGGCTCCTAACCTCAATCAGTCACAGTCTAGTGGGAAAGATGGAAATATCAGAAAGCATATTTAAACATTGCCAAAAAAAAAAAAAACAGACTAAAAGGTACAAAAACACATGTTTTCGTAACCCCAAGTCATCTCCTAGTGGATATGGGGAATGCCTCATTTATTAGGAAACTCTTTTTTTTCTGAATCTTAAAGGATAAATTTTAACATACAGGGAACATAGAAAAGGCATAGCAGTAAGAGAGAACAGCACATGTAATTCAGCCAACATTATAGTAACGTGTCACAATCAGATTTGTTTCTGGAAAAACCACCCACCATTGATGTTGGTTTCCCTTTAGTAGCTTCCCTTTTGGAAAGGAACTAGTAGGAGCAACAGGGTATAATGGAGCCTACACATGTTTCACCAGACCAACGAGAACAATTTCTGTGGGATGTCACAGATGGGTCCTCCCTGACTTGATCTATGTAGGCGCTGCACTGAGTCAGTAAATCTGGTGGTGGGAAGACAAGCTTCAGTTCTGAAAAAGACTGCATGTTGCTTATCAATCCCTCAAAGCGCTTCAGGGGACAATTACGGTACCTCAAAAGTACCAAAAATACTAATATGAATCATACATCCCCAAGTGACATATATACCATTAGGAAAAAAATGATCTTTTGTTTTCATTACTATTTAATCGCGAGCAAAGTCCTTTGTGGTTCTCCTCTCTTTCTGAAAAATAAAGAAAAAGAAAAGACAAAAGGAAAACCACTTTAGTCACCAAACCCTTATTTAAATAGTAAATGCAGCTTTTGCCTCACATAGCTATCTGGGTCTTCCCACCTAACCTGATCTAGTGGCCAGGTCTTGTCCTTGAGTGGCCTTGAACGTCTAAGCCCACACTGGATATTTGTCAGCCTTTCTCCTTCATATCCAAACGCTCCCATTTTCCAGAAAAACCCCACACACAGCAACACTTGCTCTCTTTCCATCCACCAGGGATCTCTTCATTCTACCAGCTCTAAGCGCACATACTTATCTCCCCGTATGTCAGAAACCAAGGATTTCTTAAGAGCACAGGGTAAAAAATGCTCCTTAATGAGACCAACAGCTCATCAGCTTCTGTCTCCGGGGAAACCCAGGAATATGCATCTACCAATAATCATTCTCATTAACTACGAAGAGAAAAACAAGCAGGATGAGAGAAGGGTCAGGAGCAGTTTTCTGCCTCTACCATGAAAAGACAGATTTTCTTAAAGCTTAAAATGGTCTCTGTTGAAACTGTCATTCCCAGTTTGCAGCTGGCAATACCAGGAGCACCACGGATCCGACAGAAAATCGCCAAGCCTGTTTCCGCAGGGTTCCTGGGAATAGCATGCTGCCTGTCAGCCTGCATCTTCACCCGCTGAGCATAGCAGCTGGGTGGCTGTGGCTGCACTCTGCCTGACAGCACCCTCTCCAGAGGCCCTGTATTATTACAGTCTGCCCTTCTGCTGCCGTGGAATTAACTTGTTCTGACTATGTGACAGTTCTGACGACTACACAGTTTGCGGCGAGGAGCTGGGTCACATGGTGCTACATGCATGGGCTGTCACTAACTGTGCCACTAAAACCAGACAAAACCTTGTCAGGGGAGATCAAGTCCCCTGGAGACAGAGGCGAATGACTCAACTCATGGCCCGCTTGTGAAGGTTTTGTTCAGTTCAAGGACAATATCAGCTGCCGAGAGGATTTGATGTTGCAGGGAGACATAGTCAATATCAGCAAGAGGAAGAAGGCAGAGAGGCAGAAAGAGAAAAAACACACCCAGACAAATTTCAGGAGTGCTGAAGGGGACAGGCTGATAGGAAGTGGCGAAAGATGACAATGTCCTCACTTTTGAAAATCAGGGATATTAACTTCTAAATCGGGGATAGAGAGGTACCTCAGTGGAAGAGCATTTGCTTACCATGTGCAAGATCCTGGGTCCCATCCCCAGGACCACAAAAAATAACAAGTCATATCTATCTCACAGTTAGAAAATCTCCACCAAGAAACTAAAGCAATCAACCTTGGTTTTACATAGTAGAATGTCAGCTTTGTGCTTGGTAGTATAAAGCCTACAAAAATATAACAGTAGACCCCCAACTTTAGCAACCTTACAGTTGAGCTATTGAAATAAGACTTTCATAAACATATACAAGGTGGTAAACATAACCTCCTTTCCTCAAGTCTGTATTGCCATGGAAATCTGAAGACTAGATTGAGCCCTAGAGAGGATGACTCAAAGTTCCAAGGTGCACAGCAAGAAGAAATAGTATGAGGTTACCCCATAACTCCTTTAAGACATGGCCTTCAGTGTCCTTGGGCTCCGCTGGATATGAGGATTCTGACTGTTCTTTCCTCCCTTCTCAGCTGTACCTGAGGAAAGGCTAAAAAGCCACCTTACATTCTTTTCATACTATCATAGTGTTGTGCTATTTAACTCACTCTTCTTTCTGGAAGCAGTCAGACTTAGAGATCCTAAAAACTCTGTTAAACTCCAGATTGTTTCATCTTCTATCTCTCCATCTTCTGTATAACCCAAACATCCACAAAAGAAGTAATAGAGCCAGGCACAGTGGTGCATGCCTGTAATCCCAGAGGCTCGGGAGGCGGAGGCAGGAGGATCGCAAGTTCGAGACCAGAGGCAATCTGCATAACCTAACAAGACCCTGTCTCAAAAAGTAAAAACATGGGCTGAGAGTGCAGCTCAGTGGTCCAGCACTTGCAGAACATGCAAGCGTGAAGCCTTGGGTTTAACCCTCAGTCCCAAAAGAAAAAAAAAAAAAAAGAAGTAATAGGAATAGCCCAAGTACCCATCCCATAGTTTGAGTTAAAAATAATGACCCTGGCCAGCCATAGTGGTTCCTACATGTAATGTCAGCAATTCGGGAGGTGGATGCAGGAGGATTGCAAGTTTGCGGCCAGAGGCACCCTGGGTAACTTAGCAAGTCTCTATCTCAAGATAAAAAATGAAAAATGGGCTATGGGTGCAGCTCAGTGTTAGAGGACTTGCAAAGCACACATGATGCCCTGCGTTCAACCTCCAGGAACCACAAAAATAAAAATAAAAAATAATGACCCTGAAAACCCACTGGGCCATATTAGCTGCATGAATTTGGCCAATTTATTTACTCTGAATTTCCATTTTTTTTAACTGCAAAGATTAATGGAAGAAAGGAGAAATTACATGAAAGTTTCTAGCACAGCTTCCGGTATTAGGTAGGTATTTAACAAATGTTCATTTTTTTGTTTCAATCTTCTAATAGTGACATAGAATACCTAATCAAGTGTAAATTTGTTATGCACAATCTCTAAGTCCTTAATTAGCATAGTTGATCCTCACCCACAGATTCCGTGTTTATAAAGTTGCCCACTCGCTACAATTTATTTGCAACCCCAAAACCAACACTATAGCATTTGGTAGATATGCACAGAGTGACCAAAAATACAAAGCACATTCCTAGCTGAGGCTGAATAAAGCAACACTCCACCTTCTTGTTTCAACTCTTAGACAGTACACAAGTCCTTTCTGCAGTCTGTTTAGGGGTGGACTTGTTTTGTATTTTTGTGCTTTTTGTTGTTGGCTTTGCTATTTAGAATGGCACCCATGCTTAGTGCTCCGATGCTATCTAGTGATCCTAAGCATAAGAAGGATGGGCGCTGGGCATGGTGGCATACTTCAGGAGGCACAGGCAGGAGGATCTAAAGTTTGAGGCCAGCCTGGGCTACATAGGGAGTTCAAGGCCAACCTGAGTTACACAGAGAGACCCTGCATCAAAACACCAGAGACTAGAAATATAACTCAGTGGTAGAGCACTTTCCTAGAATATTAAATCCCCAGTAATGGGGGAAAATAAAAAAGGCATGTAACATGCCTTAGAAAATACATGTGCTAGATAAGTTTTATTCAAGCATGAGTTATAGTGCAGTTGGCTCTGAGCTCAATGTTAATGAACCTACAATATATACCTAAAAGGTGCCCTTTTGTGTGTGTGTGTGTGTGTGTGTGTGTGTGTGTGTGTGTGTGTGGTACTAGGGGTTGAACCCAGGGCTTTGCGCCTGCATGCTTTGCAAGTGTTGGACCACTGAGCTGCACCCCAGCCCCTTTTTTTTTTTTTTTTTTTACTTTTTTGAGACAGGGTCTTGCTAAGTTATGCAAACTGCCTCTGGTCTCAAACTTGCGATGCTCCTGCCTCCACCTCCCGAGCCGCTGGGATTACAGGTGTGTGCCACCGTGCCTGGCTTAAAACAGAAACACACAGAAAACAGGTTATGAATTCATCAGTTGAAGATAATGGGACCAGAGGCTCACAGTAACCCTGCTCTGTACTTCCCCTAGGAGCAAAGGACTCAGTATTTACCAGTTCAGTGTTTGTAGTAACTTTATAGAACTTAATTACTAAGAATGATGAGAATTGATGTGCAGTCATGAATCACTTAATGTCAGGGATATGTTCTGAGAAATTCATCTTTAGGTGATTTCGTCATCGTACAAACATCATAGAGGAGTGCTAGGGGTGTAGGTCAGTTGTTGAATGCTTGCTGTGCACACTGAGGCCCTGGGCTCCATCCCATACACCACACAAATGGGAGAAGGACCTGGCAGCCCACTCCTGAAACAATCTCAAAACAGTCAGCCATAAAAAACCCTATGAATATCAGAGAAGCACTGATATAGTACCAGGTATGGCACAGTGTCAGGGAGTGTTTTTTCTATTGTATATAGGGTCACTATAAGTCACACCCGACTCAACAGCGCATAACAACAACAAACAATAACATCACTAGGCAATAGGAATTTCTCAGTTACATTATCATCTTATAGGACCACTGTCATATATGCAGGATTTCATTGACCAAAATGTCATTATGTGTCATATAACTTTATATCCCTTTCTCATTTAATTTCCACATCCATCCTTAGCTTGAGTCAAGGAAGCAGAGTCAGGAAATGCATTATGAAAAAGACATAAAGATTCAAGCGCTCTTGGGAGAGAAGAAAAGTGGATGGCAATGGGAATAGGCATGATCTGCTCATTGGAAAGTGAAGGGCTTCAGCTGTCAAGAGTACAAGGTGAATAGTTGGACTTTGCAGCATAGTTGTACTTCCTGTGAATCCTATAGTATTATTCATAAATCAGTTTAGTTAATTTTATAGATCATATTCCTTTAATGAGCCTAAGCACTTGCCTGGCATTGGTGTATAATAAGCAAAATAGCAAGTGAAATACTGAATCTGGGATGAATTTCCTGACCCAGAATCTGAGGGCACATCAAAAACATCAGATTTCTTTTCATTTAGTTCAACTACTCAGCTAACAGGGCTGGGATTTAGCTCAGTTGGTAGAGCACTGTGCCGCACTCTCTCAGGTCCCGGGTTCAATTCTCAGCACCACAAAAATGGGAGAAGGGCCTGGCAATCCACTCCCAAGGCAATTCCGAAACAGTCAGCCATTGAAAACCCTATGAGGGTTGCTATGAGTCAGATACCAACTCTACGGCACCTAACAACAACAACAACAAGTTAAATGGTCATCTGATGCCTATAATAATTACACTCACAGCTTTTCTGGGCAGAACTGATTTTGGAAAGGTTTAGTCCCATCATTGCTCTAAGAGTACTCGTGCTTCTTTGGGCTCTGGATTTTGGTTCAGACAATGGGGTCACCACACCTAATGCCTTGCTTTCTGTAACTGGTAACAAGTGCTTTCCTAGCTCTTATCCTCTTATGGCAACTCGTCCAGGCCCATGGTGTCCATGGTCACATCCATGTGGGTGATTCTCAAGTCAAGTAATAATGGCATAGGATGTTAGCAGCCTAATGAAGTAGTCAACTGCCTCACTTCACTTGTATTAGTGAAACTAAACCTTCAAGGTGCCAAATCATGACCAAAATCTCATCACCTGCAAGAGATGGAATCAGAATGTAACATAGACACCTAACAAATATTATAAAAATATAAAGAAGCTGGTTAACATACTCATCATTAGTTCAATATCACCATAGGTCTGAAGATTACAAGAATTTCAAAAGAAGCATTATAAATATATTCATACACAACAATGTTAATGATTGAGACCTTTATTTGTCTTGCTATTGAGAGGATGTAGGCTCTGGTTTCCTTATTAGGACATTATTTATTGGCCTTATATCAGCATGGAAAATGATAACTCTAAGGGCCTACCTGCAAAAACAACCATAAAACATTTACAAGGATTTCTATAACAAAAGGAACACCTTGGATGAAACACAAACACTTGGTGTACACTTTTATTAGCACTTAAAAGTCAATTATCATTTCACATTAGAAGTGAAAGCAATGACACACCAAAGTTTCAGCAAAAAGTTTATATAATTCTATCTTTTAGGTCACTCCAAGAGACCTCTCAAGCTGCTAGAGGATAGCAGATCATATTGTAAGAACAATCATTCTAAATGATTAGGAAGGTAAACAATTTGTCCTCCATGAATCTGTGTCACTTGAGAAAAGCATCATTTAAAGGGCAAACTGGTTTCTAGATTAGAGGGTGCTGGGCAATGGGAGAGTATGAGAATTCTATTACCCTCCCCCACAAAGGACACTCTGATAACTGGGCTCTTTATCCACTTGTATAGAGTAACTGTATGACTGCAGCAGCTGCCTCACTGAGTTCCCTGACTCACCATCTCATACTCCCCTAGTCCCTCCTACACTCTTCTGTTAGACATATCTTCCTGGAACATCATGTAAACCAATGCTAGCCCTGCTCAAAATCCCCAGTGATTTGGAGGCCCAGAAAGCCAGAGCTAGGAAGCCTCACTTGGGGTAGCCCATCCATGACCTTCTAGGGACGTGGGGCTATAGGAAGACAAGGACCAAGTTGGAAGATTTTATTATTTGGTTCAGACAAAAAGTCAAATGAGTAGCGGTAGACCGATCTTCAATTTGCCTGGGATATCCCAATTTGTGCCTATTATTATAGCTAATAGTACTCCTTTGGCTCTCAAAAGTATCCTGGTTTAGACAATAAATTGTATAACTCTAGTTATAGGCTTGTAAGATGCCACATACCTACAACCAACATAAACATTTTTAACCAAAAGTTAAAGATGCTATAAGAAACTCCTCTGTATTGTTTATCAGAGTCTTCTAATCTCATTGTCTGCCCAGCACTCCATCATAAGCATAAGGACAAATATCATCAAGGTCAGCAGAATAAATCAGCTACCTGATGCAAACTCCACTCTCTGTCATTAGAATGTTTTCCATCATTTTATTGTAAACTCTTTGTATCTTGTGATTCTCTACCCAAAAATATAGAAGGAGTTAGACCTTATTATACATTTTGGTGCTTGACTGCCTTCTGCATGTCCAGCATCATTAGATCAGCAATTAAGTACTCAGAAATACACTAGTACCATGTATTAGAAGGGGAGAGGTACCAGTTTTCTATCCAATAGGGAAAGGAGGTTGTCACCAGATCTATTTAACAGATATAAAAATAAATGATAGATAGGTAGATAGATAGATAGATATAGATACAGATATTTGTCTTTAACAGATATAAGAATGGATAGAAATATACATAAATAATACCAATATATCGTCCATGTAAAATAGAAAGTATAACCACACTTAATTCTGGAACACTTACAGCTCCAAATCCTTGATGTTTAGATAAAAGGCCTAGAACATTGCCCTTGCCTATTCCTATTCAGGTTGCTCTAACAGAAAGGAATTTTAAGAGAATCAAACCACCTATATTTTAAAAAGTATTTTGAAAGTAAGCCTTCATAATCCATTGTTACACATCTTTTAACATTTTCTGTACTCCCTTCCAATCTATTAACATTTTATGTATTCCCTTCTAATCCTTGTAATGCGTAAAACATTTCCACAGTCTATGGCATAGATATAATGTTGTATCAAGCTTTGATCAAAACCTCTTTCCTAAATTGTTACATAGAACTGCCCTTCACAATTGTCAAAGTGTCCCAATGATTTTTTAATTGATATAGTATAATTTAACAAATAATTTCCTTGGGTTTAATATTTAATTTACTTCTGCTTTACTGGTAGTGCAAGACATTTTGTTAAGCACCAAGAAAAGTGAAGTTTAAAAAAATAAAAATGAATGCTTTTACTAAGTAAAAAAAATTAAATAAAAAACTGGACTCTATTTAAAGACCAATTTGAATTCTTGAGATAAATTTGAGTAGGTCTCATACCATCTTCACATAATAATAATCACAAAGGTGAAGAAAATAAGAAGAAAGATGCTGAGAAAATAAAAAGAAGGCAAGTAAAGGAAGTAGAAGAAAGGAGGGAAAGGAAAGGAAGAAGATAGAGCAAAGAGAATGGGGGAGAAAGAACTTATAATTACAAGGATAAATAGAGGGTCTTCTGTTCTGACATTTGCTTCATGTAAATGATAGAAATACCATACCAACTCATTTGAATACATGTCAAGTCTCTCCATGAATTATAATAAATGTCAGCATCATTCTAATATTTAAAAACAAAAGCTATCTATAATTCAGACATGACCCTTTCCCTATTGTCTATTTCACTGTGTAAAATATCCATTGCTTGGCCTTTAAGGCCTTATGTACTCTGGCCCACACAGCCAAATCAATTTTTCTCCACACAAAACCTCATCACTAGTCAGAACTACTTACTGGGAAACCAACAGAGAGGTTGCATTTCTTTTTAGTTATGAAGGAATAGCTAATATCAGCATATACCTCCCAAAGCTAAGACTTATAATCTCCAGACAAAGTTTTCAAAAAATAAAAAGTTTTGAAGGCATGAAGGAATAACTAAAAGTGTCTATAAACTGGAAGGTAACGGATCCTTGAGAAAAGATAATTAAACTAAATGAGATGGGGTTTTCTTATAGTTCTTTGATTTTTTGTTTGGTTGGTTGTTTTTGTTTGTGTTGACAGAAATAGGAGGTTGAACCTAGGGCCTTGTACATGCTAGGAAAGTGCTCCTCCACTGAGCTTCTTTTTTGTTTCTTTTTTATTTTGAGACAGGGTCTTCCTAAGTTGCACAAGCTGCCTCTAGCCTCACACTGATGATCTTCCTGCCTCATTCTCCCAAGTGTCTGGGATTATAGGCATGCACCATGGCACCCAGCTGCTTTTTTTTCCAGTCTTAAGAAAACTGCCTAGTGTAATGGGTGCTACAAGCTAGAATGCAAGCAGAACTATAATCTACATAGCTTATAATGTGTCTAAGGATCAAGTTCAGAGTCCCCAGAGTTTCTGGAAATAAAAAATGGAAATCTAGGGGTTGGAAGTGTAGCTCAGTAGTAGAGCATGTACTTAGCAAGCGCAAAGCCCTAAAATTAACCCACAGCACTGAAGAACAGAAAAAGAAAAAGAAATCTAGAAAAGGAAGGAAACAAAGGAAGAAGCTCCAAAATCTATATACAAACTCCCCTCTGCTCATTGGCTGTCTTTAAGATTACACTTGTACAGGAAGGTGGCATGGTTTATATCTAAAATGTCCCTCGATGGTTATGTATTTAAACATGTGGTCCCCAGCTGGTAGTACTATTTGTGGAGGCTGTGGAACTTTGGGGCTGGGATTTAGCTCAGTTGGTAGAGCGCTGCTCTGCAGTCTCTGAGATCCCGAGGTCGATTCCCAGCACCACAAAAATGGGAGAAGGCCATGACAATCCACTCCCAAGGCAATCCTGAAACAATCAGCCATTGAAAACCCTATGAGGGTCGCTATGAGTCGAACATGACTCGAAGGCACCTAACATAGATAGACATGGAACTTTGAGAGGCAGGTTCTAGCTTTACGAAAGGGTGTCATTGAGGGCCGACCTTGGAAATTTACACCACTCGGCAAGTTCAGGTAAGCTCTCTGCTCCTGAAACACCATAACATGAGGTTCTCTGCCAGTGCCTGCTGCTGCCTGTCCTGCCACCAGGCCTCTCTGACTCTGTGGAATGTGATCCTCTAACCATGTTGTTGTTGTTGTTGTTAGGTGCCGTCAAGTCGGTATCCGACTCATAGCGACCCTCATAGGGTTTTCAATGGCTGAGTGCTTCGGGATTGCCTTGGGAGTGGATTGCCAGGCCCTTCTCCCATTTTTGCGGTGCTGGGAATTGAACTCAGGGCCTCAGAGACTGCAGCGCAGTGCTCTACCCACTGAGCTAAATCCCAGCCCCTCTAACCATGAGCCCCCAATAAATCATTCCTCCCGTAAGTCTGCTTCAGTGAGTTTCTCTGCCACAGCAACACAGAAGCTGACTAACACAGAGTCCAACAGAAAGGTCGAGCTGGAAGGCCAAAAGAGTTGAGCAGAAATACCTGCCCACCGAGGAGAAGGTTGAAGTCTGAGTGTTGGCAAATTGGAATGTTTTGGTAAACATCTTAGGTTTTCATTGAAACTCTAGAAAGGCCCATTTCAGAATTAACATGCATACGTCTCTAAGGAATTCTCCCTAGTAATAACATCAAAATCACCAGACTCACCTTAATTATACTAAACCTCCATGAGTTCACAAGCATCAGGGAGTAGCTTACATGTGCCCAGAAAATATATATATTTCAGTGAAAGATAAATACATCTAGAGATTTTATCATGGGTTGTCCGTAATGACCACTACATAGTAAATAAACAGTAGACATGCAAAGAAGCAGAAAAATGTAACTAACTATACAGAAGAAAAAAAAAAGATTATCAATAGAAATTGATCCTGAGGTGATGTAAAGGTTGGAATTAGGCAAGCTTTTGAAGCAATTGTTTTAAATATTTTCAGGGACTTAAAGGAAAAACTTGTCAGAATGACTACACAGATAAGAACTATCAGAAAAATAAGAAATATAAAAAGGAACTAAAGAAAAAAACTAGACCTATAAGAAAGAGAAATGGCTTAACTTTTAAAACTCACTTAAAGTAAGCCAGGTGTGGTGGTACATGCCTGTGATCCCAACACTTGGGAGGCAGAGGCAGGAAGATTTCCACAAGTTCAGTGCAAGCCTAATCTACGTAGAAGTTCCAGACAAGACTGTGCTACACAGTGAGACTCTGTCTCAAAAAATTTTTTTTTTCAGTGGCTTATGGACAAATATTAACTGGCTTAACATGTACAATTGGAGTCCCAAAAGGATAGATGAGAGAAAATAAAGGAAAAATATTCAAAGACATAATTACAAAAAAAATTCCCAAATAACCAGGAATGATAAATATGAGAATCCTCATAAATGATTTTTTTTTTTTGGCTTCTCTTAAGTTTCTTCAAAGGCAAATGGTAAGCTAAAGCAAATAATAATACAACAACATAGCATGATGGGTTTTAAAGCAAATACTGAAGTACCTCTACATGTCTGTCAGCTTGTTGTGCTCTGGGGGCTTGTGTGTTGCTGCGATGCTGAAAACTATGCTACCAATATGTCAGATACCAGCAGGGCCACCCATAGCAGATCATTTCAGCTGAGCTTCCAGACTAAGACAGACTACAAAGAAGGACCTGGCAGCCCACTCCTGAAACAATTAGCTATTGAAAACCCAATGAATAGCAGAGAAGCACTGTTAAAGAATGTCAGAAAATGGATCCCTCCCCCTAAGCTAGAAAGCATTCCAGAAACAACTGGGGAAGAGTTGCTTCTTCCAAGTACAGTTGACCTTAATGACAGGAATGGAGTAAAGCCCTGGGACTTCCTTTTGATGATGCGGTATGCTGAAAAATGAGAAGAAACATAGTGACTGCACAATTGGGCTCAAAGAGAAAAAGACTGTGCATAGTACAGTATATGGTAGTGTTTCATTCTATTGTACATAGGGTCACTATGACTTGGAGAGCACCCAACAACAATGAAAGTATATGACAAAGGTTGTTGTTGTTGTTAGGTGCCATCGAGTCCTGTCTGACTCCTAGCGACCCTCATAGGATTTTCAATGGCTGACTGTTTCAGGATTGCCTTGGGAGTGGATTGCCAGGTTCTTCTCCCATTTTTTCAGTGATGGGAATTGAACTTGGGACCTCAGAGACTGCAGCACAGTGCTCTACCAACTGAGCTAAATCCCAGCCCATGACAAAAGTTAGGGTAATTGAAATTATACTCTTGTAAGCTTCTTGTGTTTTACAAGAAATGATATAATAGTCACTCTAAATAGACTGCTAAGTAAAGAATATTGCACATTACACTAGAGTAGCCACTCAAAGTAAATATGTGAAATATAACTAGAAAGCCATATGTGAAATGAGAAATTAAAGTAAATCTCTGATTAACCTAAAAGAAGACAGAAAAGGAAGAAACACGTGGAACAAATAGAAAATAAAACAACTACATCCAGTCATAATAATAACTGTTGCTGCTGTTATTGTTAGGGGCCATCAAGTCAGTGTCCAACTCATAGCAACCCTATGTACAACAGGCAAAACAGTATTGTTAGTGCTTCTCTGCTATTCATAGGATTTTCAATGGCTGATTGCTTTTTGCGAGTGAGTTGCCACATCATTCTTCCAAGCCTACAGCACCTGGTGTTCTCAGGCAGTCTCCCATCCAGGTACTAACCAGGCCCAACCCTGCTTAGCTTCCAAGATCTGAAGGGATTGGATGCCACCATGGTATGGCTTCAGGCAAATAATAAAATGGCAGATTTAATCCAACCAAACCAATAATTTCATTAAAAGTAAGAGAATAGGGTTTCCAATCAAACACATAAGAACATAGGAAGTCATCACCTTTATCTTCATAATAAGAGGGAAAAAAAGATGAAAAAAACCTGAAAATTAATTACTCTCCTTAGCTCTGAGAAATAAGGTCACAGAACAAACTATGACCACAGCTGCCAAGCAAAAACCTATAGCTGAAGCCATTGTCTGCAGGAGCATTCTGAACCATGGTGGGCAAATCTTGGAGGCTGGAGGGTGACATACTTGAGAATGAAACCTCCAAGGAGCTGGACTAATGGTGGACCTGACACTAACCTTGGAGTTTTACCTCTAAGAGCCCTATCTCAGACTCACTGAAGATCTGAGAGAAATCTCTTTGAGCCTCAGACAGAAAGAGGAAGAAAAATAATCATCATTTTGAAATAATATCTACAGCTCTAGTTTTCTCTAACAAGGCCCGCCCTCCAGGGAATCTATTTTATCAGAGTCTTACTGGCTGGGATGTTACCAAAGCTTAACTCATTTAGGGAAAAAGGAATAACTAGCTCCAGTCTCCTCTAGCTTTTAGTGAACGATCCCAGGTTCACTAAAAGACTGGTTCCTAATTATAGGATCATCAAACACTTCCCCTCTTCCCACACCTTACTACCCCATCAGTGGGGCTCCTGTATAAAAGAGGTTAGTACTGGGCACAGTGGGGGCACACCTGTAATCCCAGAAAGTCAGAAGGAGGAGGCAGGAGGATCCAGAAGCAGCCTTCGTAAATTAGCAAGACCCTGTCTCAAAATACAAAGTAAAAATGGGGTTGAGGGTGCAGCTCAATGGTAGAGCACTTGAAATGCAAAGAGTGTAGAAGGTCCTGGGTTCAACTCCCTAGTACTGTAAAAATAAATAAATTAAATTAAATTAAATTAAAAGAGGGTTAATGCTAGAAGACCTGCAAGGCTCGCACCTTATTGAAGACATCTGTGTGGACATTGAAAAGCAGGGGAGACAAAAACCAGCATGCTGCAGAAACTTTTAGCCTCTGATACCACACCTACAGCAAATAGTAAACATAGCCTAACTCTTTCCCTGAAAAACATAAAACCTCACACTGAAAGCTTATCTACCTCAGTAATTTCTACTGAATTCATGATGTCCAGCTTTCAATGGAAAATTACAAAATTCACTAAAAGGCAAAATCACAGCATGAAGGGGTCAAGGAAGCATGAGAACAAGATTCAGAGATGGCAGAAATTTTGAAATTGCCAGACCAGGAATTTAAAATAACTATGATTAATGGTCTAAGACTGTAATGGAAAAAGTAAACAACATGCAAGAACAGATGGGTAATATATGCAGAGATATGGAACCTCACAAAAAGAGTGAGAAGGAAATACAATTGAATGGAAGTGAATGGAATGTTTAACTTAAGAGGCAACAATTGTCATGCTAAGAGCCAGACATGGTGGTGCATGCCTGTAGTGCTTCGGTGGCTGAGGCAGGAGGATCACAAGTTCAAGGCCAGTCTGGGCTACATAGTCAGTTGAATGCCATACCTGTGTACATAGACAGACCCTGTCTCAAAAAAAAAAAAAAGAAAGAAAGAAAAGAAAAGAAAAAAAGAACAGAAAAAAAGGAAAAAAGAAAGAAAAGAAAGGAAAAAATTGTCAGGTTTGATTTTTTTAGAAAGATTCACGTAATAAAGAATCTGATATTTTTTAATATTAAAAACAATATGAAGAATATGACACAATTTTTTACTGCTGATGGCTTTCAGACCCCACTGCCCTCCAGCACCTTCTAACCCACACTGATTCTAATGCTAAGCTTCTTCCTTTAGCACTGGTGAAGAGTTGGAACAAACAAGTCCCCCTCTCGGATATAGGAGCCTTTACTCCAGCTCCACTCTCTAGTCACAAAAGACAAGTTCATTTCTTTTTTGGTTTTGGTTTGGTTTTCTTGTTTTAAGCCACTTTCAGACCTACCAGGGCACCAGCCCTGCTCTCCCCAGGAAGCCTCATTATGGAAGGAACGAGCATTTTCATGCCCTCTTGGTACATGTGTGACATTGTCAGTTTCAACATCTAAACTTAATTGGGGATGGAGGAGGCTCATCCCACCTATGTTCAGGTGATTATAAAACACCTACTCTCTGATGTCTACAAGAAATACATTGTAATACTTAACAAGGAGTGTTATAAGATAAAAGAGAACTATTTTGTAATGATAAAAGAGTTATTCATCAGGAAGCCATAGCAATCCTAAATGTGTATATATGTATAACAGAACCTAAAATAAAAAAAATAAAACTGACAAGAGTCATAAAAAGGAATGAAACACGGAGATACGCTACAACATGGATGAACCACAAAAACATTAGGCTAAGTAAAATAGGTCAGACTCAAAAGGTCACATATTACATGATTTTATTTTTGTCATATATCCAGAATAGGTAAATTCATAGAGATAGCAGAGTAGAGGTTACCTATGATGTGGGGAGGAGGAAATGGGGAGCGACTGCTTCACGGTACGAGATCTTCTTTCAGGGTGATGAAAATGTTTGGAACTAGATAGAGATGATGTCTACAAACACTGTGTGTATACTAAGTGCCATTGAATTTTATACATTTAAATTGTTGAATTTTTGGGGGGTCAGGTGTTTTTGCCTTATTAAATAACTAACAAAACTAAAGGAGAAACAGTATATTCACAATCATAGCTGAAGACATTAACATCCTTTCTCAGTAACTGAAAGAACTAAATCTAAAACAACAATAACAAAGCTGGGCAAAGTCCCACATGCCTTACTCCCAGCACTTGGGAGGCTGAGGCAAAAGAATCACAAATTTGAGATCAGCTTAGGCTACATAGTGAGTTCTAGGCTGCCTGAGACCCCATCTCAAAAAAAAAAAAAAAAAAATTCCAAACGGAGATGTTGTTGTTGTTAGGTGCCGTCGAGTCGGTATCCGACTCATAGCGACCCTCATAGGGTTTTCAATGGCTGACTGTTTTGGGATTGCCTTGGGAGTAGATTGCCAGGCCCTTCTCCCATTTTTGTGGTGCTAGGAATTAAACTCAGGATCTCAGAGACTGCAGCGCAGTGCTCTGCCAACTGAGCCAAATCCCAGCCCCCCAAATAGAGATACACAATGCCTAATAAGCAAGTAAATAAGTACTCAGGGTTATGTTATCAAGACAATGCAAATTCAACCAAAATGAGTGCTCTTTCACATCCAATAAGATAGCTAGAATTTAAAATAATGATACCACAAAATTTTGTCTAGAATGTCAGCAAATCGAACTCTCCTACTTGTTGGTAGGAGTGTTAAATTGTGCAACCATTTAGGAAAAGTTTTGACAGTTTCTCATAAGCTAAATATACTTTCAATCTACAACCCAGCCATTCCATATCTGGGAATTTACAAATCATATTGATGAACCTCAAAAACATTACCAAGAATGAAGCAAGCCAGACTCAAAAGAATAAATTCAGTATAATTCCATTTATTTTAATTTCCAGAAAACAATACTATATAATGGCATTTATATTAATTTCCAGAACAAGAAAAACTAATCTATGGAAATAGAAATCAAAAGACTTAGTGCTACAGGGATAGGGAATAACTGGAAGTGAGTAAGAGGGAACTTCATGAAAGAATGGGGAAAATATTTTTTGGTCTTTATAACATTAATAGTTACATGAGTATATATATTTATGAAAGCCTGTCCAACTGTACTCATAAGACCTGGGCATTTCACTATACATATTCCTTACCTCAATCAAACAAAAAACAAAACTAAAACCCACTCATCTAGACTTAGAAAGTCTTACCAGCCTAACCCTAACCCTTCCATATCCCTTGCTCTATGTAGGTCCAACCAAGCCCTCCTGAGTTAGCTTTTGTGCCACTTTGACAAAATGCCTGGCAGAACAACTTAAAGAAAGAAAGATGTGTTTTAGCTCATGGTTTCAGGAGTTCAGCCCATGCTGACAGGAAAGCATGGTCAAGATGGCAACAGGAGCACTTGGTGGAGGCTCCTCACATGACAGGAACAGGAAGCAGGTAGTGAAGCCAGGACAAAGCTAGGTAAACATCAGAAGACCACTCACAGTGACCTACTTATGCCAACTAGGTCCATTTTCCAAAGTTCCACAGCCCCCAGAATAATGTCACCACTTGGGGACCTACTTCAAACACTAGCCTTGGGGACCATTCTCATTCAAACCACAGTACCTGCAAATGCTCTCCCTTCTCCAGAAAGTATTTCTCCATGCTGCTGATTTCCATGACATTCTCTCCTCTCCCAAATGTTAAATGCACTTTACTTTTAGCTTCCTAAATAGATGGCAAGTTTCTTGAGGGCAACAATGGCACTTTATCCTTCTTTTTATACCTTTATGCATGAATGACCATGCTAAGAGCATAAGAGGGAATGTTATTTAATTCATTCTGACATTGGTTGGGGTCATCTCCTAGGTAAAGTACTTTACCAGGTGTTAAGAAATTCTCAGATGAGTGAAACACAGACTCTGCCTTGGAGGCACCCCTCTGATGATGACATGGGCAGACATGCATGTCAGCATGATCTGAGGGGAAAACATCGAAGAGGAGGTGGAGAATTGGAATAGAAAGTAATTGCTAACCTGGGAGACCTGGAGGTCCCTGATGCAGATATTTGAATTCAATTAAAGTCTTAAAGGTGGAATAATATCTTCCACTAGTTGAATACATATTGCATGTCAGGTATGGTGCTAAAGTATGGTGGTACCTTGGCACTCGAAATGTTCCATGCTCAAACATTTCAGTCCTTGACCAATGTTTTCAAGAGGATTCTGGTTCAGTGCTCAACCATCTGCTCGGCACATGACCGTGCAAAAACCTATTTGAGATGCCACACTTACACAGGACACGTCTGGGATGAAACAAAAAGTTAAGTGGCACTTTGTACATCAATTAAAGCAGTAAAGACGTGGTTTTCATGATCCTATGGGTTCTTTATATACTTACATACATATGTAGGACATACAGTCATTGTGGCACCCAAGAAACCTTCTAGCACTAAAAGTGAAGGAAAGAGGAAAACAAAAAAAAATTGAATTTTTAAGAGAATGTATTGCCAAGTAGAAGGGAAGAGTACATGTGTCTGAATTAGCCATTCAGTATGGAGCTGAAACCAATAAATATGCTTACATTATCAATTACGGGATGAAAATGCTAAGCACTTGAACTGATCAGAATGCTACCAGCCTTCCAGAACAGACCGTGATCAAATGCCAAGGTACCACTGTACTTACTTAAAGTGTGTCATTCAATCCTGATAAAATTCCTCTGATATCAGTCCTGTTATTTTCCTATCTTATTAAAGTTGGCCCTTAGAGGTAATGCGACAAGGCCTTGGGGCTACTAAGTGTCTAGGAAGTGGATTCAAACCCAGAGACACCTGATTCTGGAACCTGAGCTCTTAGCTACTACACTATATTAATAGAAAGAGCTGGGCACAGTGGCATAAGACTGTAATCCCAGCAACTCAGGAAGCGGAAGCAGGAGGATCGCAAGTTCAAGACCAGAGGCAGTCTGTATGATTTTGTGAGACCCTGTCTCAAAAGGTAAAAAATAAAAATGGGCTGAGGGTGCAGCCCAGTGGTCCAGCACTTGCAAAGCATACGAGCATGAGGCCCTGGGTTCAACCCCCAGTACCGAAAAAAAAAAAAAAAAAAAAAAAAACAAAGAAAGAGAGAAGGAAAAAAGCATTCCAAAGAGAAAAGACATGAGTCCAGTGACAGAAGACATATTAAGAAAACACATGTAGTGGCAGCATGAGATAATTGGATAGAAAATTGAAGATGGAGGTGTAGGAGCAGATTATCAAGGACATTAAAGACCAAACTGAAATGTTTGGATGTCTTCCCCCATGCTGTAAGTACCCTCTGGCTGACAGCTTTTCTCCAGTAGGTTTTGTAAGGAGTAAGTCAAGGGATCATCTTCTAAGAAATGCTTAATAACTATAGTAAGAAGGCTTAAAATGATGTAGTTTATTCTATTATCTGTGAGAGACATTGTGACTTGTTACATCTCTACAACTGTGGTTGCATGAGAGGCCTATCCTCTGATTCATTTTGATTGGTCCATGTCACTGAGTTTTGCAGTCAAAAAAAATAGCAACCATGTCACTTAAATGCCATCAGGATAGGTTTAAACAAGAAAAACTCAACATTTGCAAAATAAGATTCATCCACACTTCAGGAGATACCCTCAGTGTCTATCTGCCTCTCTCTCTCTCTCTCTCTCTCTCTCTTTCTCTCTCTCTCCTCTCCACCTTGAATTCAACTCTAATGAATTCCCACTCTACCACCACAGGATGAGAACGCTCTGGCAAAAGGGACCATCATTCACTGGAGACAATACCACAACAGTGAAACATTACCATAGTTTCATTTCCCACCCCCTAGAGCTCAACAATAGAGTTCAACGACTAAGAGAGACAGATAATTTATTCTCAAGTTCAATCAGAAATAAAATATTAGTGTGTGCATCAAAACTATGATAATAATTGATAGACTAATGCCCAATAAAAGATTAATCATCTGCCCATCATATACAATGCTGAAGTTGAAGGGTGTGCTTTACTGCATGCTTTAGACCAATCTTATCCCCTTCTCTATTTAGATACCAATTTGCAAAAATAATTATACTTTTTTTTTAATTCAAAGCTTCGGTACTATTGTTGACTGGAGCCCTTGAAATGTGCACTGATTACAGTGCCAATGTAATGTACATTAGCAGAGAGCTCAAGTATTATACAATAACCTTAAATCAGAGAGAGTTGTAAGAGGCTAATAATGAAGATGAAGTAATGCTGAAAGTACCAGCCTTTTATTCTGAACTCAAGAAATGCATTAGAAAATATGTTTTAAGAATAGGTCACAGAGAATGTAAATGCAAAGTAGAAGAAAGGAAAGGGGGGAAAAAAGCTCTACCGGGCTGAGGGAGGAGAGAATGAGTGCAGGAGAGGCTGTACCTTAAAAGGATATGCATAATTTAGAGAATAGAGATTGAAGAGACTCCAGGACAAAAGTACCATCCATTTAGATATAGTGGCAATGGTTTCAGCAATAACCAAGAAGATCCTGCCTGCAATCTGTAAGAAACAGCATTTGAATTTGAGGGTGCATTTATATGAAAATCTTCAATACTGCCTTTCTATACATGGTCTAAATTAAAGGCCAACCCATCCTTTCCACCAACTGTTTAATTTCTAATAGCCCATAGTGATTTATATAAAGCTTATGATTAAGCATTTTAAAGTAAAAAAAGAGAATTAGGAAAATCAGATGATGAAATTATTTATAAGAGACAATAAGATTTAAAAAATAAAATATCAGTGTCTTGTAATCACAGTTAAATGGCTGAAAGTAGAGTATAAATTTGGTCTGTACTTCCTGACTTCCAAACAAAGAAGGAATGCACAATAAGATATAGCAATAGTTCTCCAACTTTTAGCCTTGGAACCTATTTACACTTTTAAAGTTTATTGGCAGCTTCAAATATCTTTTTTATGTGTTATATGTGTCATATTTATCTTACTAGCAATTAAAAACTGAGAAAATCTTGAAATATTTATCAATTTTAAAATAATAATGAACCTATTACATGTTAACATAAATAATATCCTTTTGTAGAAAACAAATATATTTCCTCCAATATTAAAAAGCATGATATTGTTTCACGTTTTTGCAAATATTGGTAATATTTGGTTTAATAGAAGCAAGCTAGATTCTCATATCTGTTCCTGCATTTAATGTGTCATGATACCACATGTCCTGCAGCCTCCAGGAAACTCCACTATATACTTATGAGATAATGGGAGTGCAAAAGTCAAAGAGAACCTTCTTATTATTGGGAACACAGATGTGACCTCCAAGACTCTCTAATGAGTCTTCCCTAATAGATCACTGAAAGATACTTTGAGAATAACAAAGGTTAAAATAACCATGGCTTCTATAAGGCAAAAACAAATAAGAAGTGTATAGTTTTCCAAAGAATGAGAGCTGAAAGAAAAAATATGTTTCCATGAGTCCTCATAGAGAGGGTGTCATAAGATGGTGTGCTCCATCCTCAACACTAACCCTTTAATAATCAATCATGAGTGGTATATGATCGGACATTCAGAAAGGAGGTATACACACATTCTTCTATTTCCCATAATTTATAGCTCCAGACAAGATGTAAGTTAATGAAATCAATACTTCCTGTAATTGATGTCAAGTGCATTTTGTAATTATGTTTTGTGGTCTGTGACTTTTATGAGCTTGCTCCATAAAACAATTAACAACTCCATAAAAATAACACTTTTGACACTGTTATTTTTACTGTAAGATTTCTACAAGATCCATGTTATGAAAGACTGCTTCTAACCTTTACAATTTTCAGTATACATAAAAGAAATTATTTCTTCTATTCTAAAATAATTCTATTTATCAGTTGAGTAGCTATTTATTAATGCTATTCAATTATAAATCTCCAGTACACAAAATTGCATAGTAGTTAAGAGAATAACTTTAGAACAAGGGTCTCCAAGCTTTTGGCTTCCCTAAGCTACATCAAATAATGAGGAATTGTCTTGAGATGCACATAAACTATATGTTGTTGTTGTTGTTAGGTGCCATCGAGTCAGTATCCAACTCATAGCAACCCTCATAGGGTTTTCAATGGCTGACTGTTTCAGGATTGCCTTGGGAGTGGATTGCCAGGCCCTTCTCCCATTTTTGTGGTGCTGGGAATTGAACTCGGGACCTCAGAGAGTACAGCACAGTGCTCTACCAACTGAGCTAAATCCCAGCCCCCATAAACTATATAATTAGTGCCTATACATAATGAAGAGAAGTCACGAAGAAAATAAATGCTAAAAAATATATGATGTTAGAAGATTTTGTGGGGTAGGGGGCATATACATAAATAACATATAATGATATGCTTCTTCTTGCTGTTAGGTGCTGTCAAGTCAGTTCAACTCATAGCAACCCTATGTACAATAGAATGAAACACTCCCTGACATTGTGCCAGGCCCAGCACTATGTTAGTTCTTCTCTGATATTCATAGTTTTTTTTTGTTTTGTTGGTTGGTTTTTTTGTTTTTTGTAGTCTTGGGGGTTGAACCCGAGGCCTCACGCTTGCATGTTTTGCAAGTGCTGCACCTCTGAGCTGCATGCCCAGCCCACTTTTTTACTTTTTTTTTTTTTTTTTTTTTTTTTTTGAGAAAAGATCTCACTACATTATGCAGACTTCCTCTGGTCTCGAACTTGGCGATCCTCCTACCTTTGCCTCCCAAGATGCTGGGATTACAGGCGTGCACCACCCCACCTGGCCCTATTCATAGGGTTTTTAGTGGCTGATTGTTTTGGGATTGTTTCAGGAGTTAGGCTGCCAGGTCCTTCCATTTTTGTAGTACTGGGAAATCAAACCCAGGGCCTCAGAGAACACAGAGCAGCACTCTATCAAGTGAGCTAAACCCCAGCCCACAATGATATGCATATAAGGAAATGTCATAATGAAACTCATTAAGTAGTACAGTAACAACAACAACAACAAAAAAACTAACAGAAAAGATTTTGTGGGGCCACATTACTATCTATTCTGGGGCACACGTGGCACATGAGACCTGCTTTGGAGTCAGGTGCACCTGAGTTTGAATCTCAACTCCACTCCTTACTAGTTGCTTTGTTTTGTTTTGTTGTTTGTTTGTTTGTTTATGGTTCTAGGGGTTATACCCAGGGCCTTGCATTTGCATGCTCTGCAAGTGCTGGACCACTGAGCTGCACCCTCAGCCCAATCTTTTTTTTTTTTTTTTTTTTTTTTTTCTTTTTTGAGACAGGGTCTCACAAAATTACACAGACTGCCTCTGGTCTCGAACTTGTGATCCTCCTGCCTCCGCCTCCCAAGCTGCTGGGATTACAGGTGTGAGTCACTGCGACCAGCTTCCTTACTAGTTTTGTAACCTTCAACACTATGACCTTTTTGAGCCTCAATGTTGTACATAAAATGGGAGTTATCATAGCAGCCACCTCACTAGGTCACTGAGAATGACAGGTAATTCAGATAAAAACATTATCATTCTTATCATGTAAGAAGCACTGAACAACTTTAACTATTATAACTACAAGTATGATGGTCTGGGGTTTACCTCAGTTGGTAGAGTGCTGCTCCACCCTCCCTGAGGAACCAAGTTCAATCCCCAGCACCATAAAAATTGGAAAAGGACGTGGCAATCCACTCCTCAAACAATCCTGAAACAATCATCCATTGAAAACCCTATGAGGGTTGATATGAGTCGGACCCGACTCAACAGAACCTAACACCACCACCAAGTATGGTAAGACCTCACCCTGGGGGCCTTTCCCTCTCAGGATCATTGCTTTGGTTCCATGGTCAAGGGCACACAATGGACTCAAAAGGAAGGTGGGAAGTGATAGAGGAGTGAAAGCCAAGAGAGGGCTGGAGAAGATACAGGGGTAGAGCTGGGGATCTTGGATTAGAGGCAGATAAAGGGTACAAGGGGATAGTAGGACATGAATCAAGCAGACCATGAGGATTCCCATGTCTGAACTCCTCCAGCCCATCCACAAGCTGACCCTGAGCTTCTGTGCGTCTGCTTCTATTTCTTTGTAGTATGTGTAATGAGTAATGAATTTTATTGATGGACTGCACTGCCTGGAACATGACTAATGGGTCCCTACTAATCATGCTGGTTGACTCCCAAACATCTGAGCGATTACTTCAAGCCATGATTTGTTAATAGTTGTCTCTCTTTTAGTGACTGTTGTAGAAATCAGCATCTGACATAATTCAGGCTTAAGTCACCTGAGACAAAGCTTAGAAAGAAGGAGGTTTAATAGATGGGTAACTGTTCGGTAAGTATTCATTATCTTCTTCCCACTATGAGTGGAGTTTGACTCCCCATCCATCCTTTGTTGGGTTTGGCCGTGTAACTTGGTTTGGGCAATGGAATGTTAGCAAGTATGAAACCACAGGACTTAAGTATGCCTGCATGATGTGCTTGGCTCTTGCTCTCTATTGATTCACTATCAAAAGACATATTTTTAAAAAGATATATTTACTAGCTGCTGCCTTTAGCACATGCCCCAAAACAAACCTGTATGAAACAGACTGGAGCCCAACCCATAGCCTAAAACTATTGCCAGCTGTCCCTGTAGACTGAAACAGAGCTCCTCTGCCTGTAACAGCCAAACAACAGCCAACCCAAACCTATGAGCATGAGAGTACATCCCTTTTCTATAAGGCACAAAGTTAGGGATATTTTGTTACTCAGCATTATTGTGGCAATAGATGACTGATATATTTGGCTGGGCAAAGTATCTGTGTGTCTTTGTTTTCCTCATCACCATGACCAAAGTACTTGACATAAACAACTATGTGGGGAAAGACTTATTTTGGCTCATGGCTCAGAGGATTTCAGTTCATAGTGGCAGACAGGAATGGCAACAAGGCCTGTGGCACAAACCCTCACATTTTGGTGACCAGGAGCTGAGAGAACTTACCAGAACTGGAGGCCCAAGTAAAACCTTTAAAGTCCTGCCCCAATGACATACTTCTGTCAGCCAGTTCCTACCTCTGAAAGTTCCACAGCCTCCCACAATAGCAGCACAACCTAAGAACCTAATGTTCAAACACATAGCCTCTGAGGGACACGTTAAATTCAAGTCATAACTCTCCATGCCTGGGCCACAAAGGTTCATGGCCATCTCATAATGCAAAAGCCATTCAGTTCAACTACAAGAGTCATCAAAGTCTTAACAATCTCAATATTGTTCAACATCCTGAAATTCAAGGCAACCTTGCTGTGAGCCTCTGAAAAATAAAGAACAAGTCACATGCTTCCAACATACAATGGCACAGAGAAAATATTCCCAACTTGAAAGGGAGGAATGGGGAATTACAAGGAATGACTGGGCCAAATCAAGGCCAACATCCAGCAGAACAAACATTGAACCCTGCAGCCCCAAGGCTGGCATCTGGCACACATGGTGGCATAATCTGGATTCAAGTAGACTTGGGCAGCTGCACTCCTAAAGCCTTGCCATTTTTAAGCCACATAGCCCACTTGGGCTGGCTCCATTCATAGCTGGTAACTTTCCTTGTCCAACAGTCCATATTGCTGGCATCTCCAATATCCTAGGGTCTCCATTATAGCTTATGCTCCACCCTCAAAGCTTTATGCACCAGCCCCTCTGGGGTTCTCCACAGGGAATCTGACCCTGGTACACATTACCTAGCCTTGCAGGCTATTCTCTGGAACATCAGTGACAGTCTCCATAACCTGCATTCTCATTTCTAGTAAAACCAGCACCATGTGAGCAATGCCAAAGTTGATTGCCAGCTCAAGAAGCTAATGGGCCCCTTTGGACTAGAACTGCTGCAGTTTGTATTTGTCTAGGCAGCTGAAGCCAAGAGAATACATCCTTAGGTGGCCATTTTCCATTATGGTGCCTCAGGGGCACTTCCTTTTCAGGCACTCTTCTTTCAAAAGAAAGACTTTCAAATTAGTTTTTAGTTTCACACCCTAGAAGTTGGTTGGGAGAGGTCTGGTCAACTCTCCTGCTTTGCCCCCATGACCCCTTTCCTCCTATTGTCTCAACACAAAGCATTTAGCTTCTCTTTAATGATGTTTATCTCTTTAATAAACAGACTAATAAAACAGACTCTGTTTTAAATCTCTTGCTTTTCCCTCACCAAATCACCATTTTCAAATTTTCTGCTCTGCTTTTTGATGCTTTTATTTTTTATCATAAATCTGGCTAAAAGCATCCAGGTAAGAATCAAGCCACAACCTTGCTGCTATGCTGTCTTGAGACTTCCTACACCAAGTTAATTAGTCCTTAGTAGTTAACTTCCTACACCAAGTTAATTACTTTTTAATTCAGCCTCAGTCAAATCTTTTGGACACAGACAAACCACAAACAAACTCTCTTCTAGGATGTAACACTAATGGCCTCCAGTCCCAATAGCGCCCTTGCTTCTCACTGAAACCCTGTGAGTACTATCTTTACTGTCTTTGCAGAATATAATACAAATGCCCTCTAGTCCAATTCCTAATAGAGTCCTCATTCTCCTCTGAAAACTGTGAGCACTGTCTTTACTGCCTGCATTTCTATTGGCATTATGGACTTCTGAACTCTCACCAGAACTACCCCTCAAGCCTTGCTTATAGCACTCAGGACTTCCTTCACCCACATCTCCCAACTCTTCCAAATTCCTCCCACAAACAATTGCCATTGGCCCAAGAACCACACAGTCATATTTTAGCACAACAATGATCCCATTCTCCAGTGCCAATTTTCTATGTTGGCTAATTTTCTTCATTACTATGAGCAAAGTACTTGACATAAACAACTTATGAGTGCAAAGACTTGTTTTGACTCATGGTTCAGAGTCTTGCAACAAATAAGAGCCAAGGACTGGATGGATTCACTATTGAATTCTACAAGACCTTTAAAGAACAATTAACATCAATGCTTCTCAAACTATTCCATAAAATAGAAATGGAAGAAACACTACTAACCATATTCTATGAGGCCAGTATTACCCTGACACCAAAACCAGATAAGGAAATAACAAAAAAGAAAAACTACAGACCAATCTCCCTGATGAATATAGATGCAAAAATCCTTAATAAAATACTTGCAAATTGCCTTCCACAACACATTAAAAAGATCATACACAATGAACAAGCTGGTTTTATTCCAAGAATGCAAATGTGGTTCAACATATGCAAGACAATAAATGTAATATGGCACATAAATGTAATACAGACTCAGAAACATAAATCACATAATTATCTCAATAGATGAAGAAAAAGCTTTTGACAAAAGTCAACATCCTTACATGATAAAATCTCTGAAGAAACTAGGAATTGAAGGCACATACCTTAATATAGTAAAGGCAACAAAGAAAAACCTGTAGCCAACATCATTTTAAATGGGGAAAGGCTAAACACCAGGAATGAGACAAGGATATGCACTTTCTCTGCTGCTATTCAATATAGTAATTGAACTTTTAGCCATAGTAATAAGACAGGACAAAGAAATAAAAGGGATACAAATAAGAAAAGAAGTCAAATTATCCCTATTTGCAGAAGATATGATCCTATAAAGTCCCTAATGCCTCCACCAGAAAACTCCTAGAGCTGATAAACACTTTCAGCAAAGCAACAGGACACAAAATTAATGTACAAAAATCAGTAACTTTTCTATATACCACTAACAACCAGGCTGAGAAAGAAATCAGTATAACAATTGTATTCATAATAGCTTCAAAAAGAATAAAATGCCTAGGAATAAACCTAATCAAGGAAATGAGAGACCTCTACAATGAAAACTTTAAAGCACTGAAGAAACTAAAGAAAACACTAGAAGATGGAAAGACCTCCAATGATCATGGATTAGAAGAATTAATATTGTAAAAATTGCTATATTACTGAAGGCAATCTACAGATTTAATGCAATTCCCATCAAAATCCCAATGATGTTCTTCAAAGAAATAGAAGATCTATCCTAAAATTCATATGGAAGCAGAAAATACCTCTAATCACTAAAGCTATCCTGAGTAAAAAGAACTATGCAGGGGTATCACAAAACCTGATTTCAAATTATACTACAGAGCCATAGTAACAAACAAAGCATGATGCTGGCACAAAAACAAACATATAGACCAATGGAATAGAATAGAGGATCTAGAAATAAATCCAAGTAGCTACAATAATCTAATGTTGACAAAGATGCCAAAAATTTAAGTTGGAGAAAAGACAGCCTCTTCAACAAATGGTGCTGGGAGAACTAGGTATACTCATGTAGAAAACTAAAACTATGTCCCTCTCTCACATACTTCTATGAAAATTAGTTCAAAATGGAACAAGGAACTTAATGTAAGATCTGAAACTTTGAAAGTACTAGAGGAAAACATAAGGACATTTCACGACACTGGCATAGGCAAGGACTTTCTGAAAAGGATCCCAGTAGCACAGGAAACAATAGCAAAAGTTGCTAAATGGGATTGCATGAAATTATAAAGCTTTTGCACAGCAAAGACACAATTATCAGAGTTAAGAGACAGCCTACAGAATGAAAGAAAATGTTTGCCAGATATACATCAAATGGGATTAATATCTAGAATATACAGAGCTCAAAAATTAAACACCAAAACACCTAAGTACACAATCAAAAAAATGGACAAATGAACTGAACAGAGCATTCTCAAAAGAAGGATGAATGGCCAACAATCATATGAAAAAATTTTCGACATCCTTAGTCATCAGGGAAATGCAAATCAAAACTACACTGAGATACCACTCACCCCAGTCATAATGGCTAGCATCAACAAAACAAATAATAAATGTTGATGAGGATTCAGGGAGAAATGAACACTAGTACACTGCTGGTGCAAATGTAGGTCAGTGAATTCAGTATGGAAATCAGTATATAGGCTGCTCAAAAAGTTAAATCAGAACTACTGTATGACCCAGCTATACCACTCCTGCGTGTATATCCAAAGGAATATAAATCATCGTACTATAGAAATATCTACTCATCCATGTTTATTATGATGCTATTCACAACAACCAAGATATAGAACCAACCTACGTACACAACAGATGAGTGGATAAAGAAAATGTGGTATATATACACCATGTATATATACACCATATTCAACCACAAAGAAGGATAAAATTAGGGCATTTGCTGGAAAATGGATGGAACTAGAAAACATCATTTTAAGCAAGATAAGCCAGACCCAGAAAGACAAACATTGCACATTTCTTCTCATATGTGGATGTTAGATTTCAATATATATTCAGTGCAGCCATAGCCATGTGGCATCTGATCCAGATCTCAGAAGCTAAGCAGGGTCGGGCCTGGTTAGTACTTGGATGGGAGACTGCCTGGAAACACCAGGTGCTATAGGCTTGAGAGACAGACCCAGCAACCCACTCCCAAAAATCAATCCACCATTGAAAACCTTATGAACAGCAGAGAAGCACTGACAAGTGTTTCGCCTGTTGTACATAAGATTGCTATGAGTTGGATACCAACTCAAAGGCACCTCACAATACCATATATCCAGTATTAGAATATATAATAGGTCATGAAAGTAGAAGGGGGCCTATGTAGGGAGGAAAAGGGACTAAAGAGAAGGCAGAAGAAATTATAAGAAAGGGTAATGGGGGCAAGAAAGAGAAATATCATGTTTTTCCCTTAAGGCAAAATCTGGATATATGTATAGATACACACACACACACACACACACACACACACACACACACACACACACACACACACATTTATGTGGGGCTGGGATTTGGCTCAGTTGGTAGAGCACTCTGCTGCAGTCTCTGAGGTCCCGAGTTCAATTCCCAGCACCACAAAAATGGGAGAAGGGCCTGGCAATCCACTCCCAAGGCAATCCTGAAACAGTCAGCCATTGAAAACCCTATGAGGGTCGCTATGAGTTGGATACCGACTTGACAGCACCTAACAACAACAACAACATATATATATATACACATACACACACAAGCAAGACATGCAAGTAGAAGGGGAACCATTGGTAGAGAGGAAGTATATGTACTGGGAGGGGGGTCATGGCAGGGTAATGGGGAGGTGAATATGAGCAATGCACAATGATATGCACATATGGAAATGTCATAATGAAACCCATTAAGTTGTACACTAAAAAATCACTAATAGTAAAACTAGAATTAAAATAAATAAATAAAAAGAAGGTCCTTGGGTGTGTGCTCATGAGCATCTGAGAGACCAAGCTACTTTACGTAGCGGGATTTTTCACAGTGCAATTTGCACTTAGATCAAGGCCTCTGATGAGCTTGTGGGGTCTCTGAAGAGTTGGGCCCTAGGCTCACAATGAAAGAGTATGCTCTTGGGTTCTCATTTGTTCAATGAGATCCTTTTAGACTGGAATCCATATCACACTATAATTCTATAAAGTGAGATTCTCATGGATGTTTTTTCCAGTCTGTAACACTGAGGAGCCTCAGAATCAGGCCTCTGATCCCCTGAGCTTCCAAGGTCTCAGTCCAGTCCTGCTTGTACCAAGCCTATTTATCAAAATCTCTGAGTAATTCCTTCCCCAGATCTCTATGACCCTTCTTAGTACTCAATCTTGACTCCCACTTACAGTCCCCTAATCTCTTCTTCTTGGGAGATGGACCCAGCAACTCACTCCCAAAACTTAATCTGACATCAAAAACCCTATGAACAGCAGAGAAGCACTGACAATAGTGTTTTGCCTGTTGCATGCAGGGTCACTATGAGTCAGATGCCGACTCGACAGCACCTAACAACAACAACAATCTCTTCTTCTAGGATTGGATGTCCTGGGTTGCTGCATACCCTATGTGGCCAGGACCAAGTCTGTTTGCTTTTTTCTCCACTCTGAAAATTCTCTATCCATAGCTATTTGGTGGCAGCACCTGCCACCACCACTCCAATTGATGGTCTATGTGAAAAGAACTGGCCCACAGGGACAGTAGCCCTTTTCTAGTGTCCCCTCCGATCCCCAGAATACAAGTGAATGACAGAGAGAACAACCATCTCCCCTACTCTGTCATCTTCTGCCATCTGAATCCAGCTGGGACACACTGTCCTAATGTACTGACTGAAGATAATACACTACATGACAAATTCCAGACACCCCTGAAAATTTGTGAAATCAACATTCAATCCTCTATCTTACAATAACAAAAGAGATGTATCCATTTAGTCAAGAAAGTTTGAGAAATGAGGTTATAAAATTACAGCTTCCTCTGCTGTGGAGAAGCAGCTACCACATGAGGGAGCAAGTAGTTTTGCCCCTAGATTTGGCCTTGAGGGGGGAAAGAAAGATGCTGGATTTCTCCTCCCTGACTATTCACTTCTCCTGCTAGAACATGTCAAGTGTCACAGTCCCATAAGTCAAAGGCCAAGGCATCTGTGGTACCCCACGCGCACTTATATTCCCTGATCCGGATTGCTGCTTCGCACCTTCCTAGTACAGTGCAGTGGAACGCAAACTGAGGAGAGTGGAGAGATATCACGTCACCAGACAAGTCCTGCATTAGTAGGCCAGAGCACGATGAGATTAAATAATCCCTCTCTTACTTAGGCAACAGTTTACTGCTGATGGCTTCCCAAATCGAGGCATTCTCCTAGGTACCTGGACTTTTCTATCCATACTGCCCCAATGCATGCGAACACATATGTTTCCCACGAATCAAAAGAGGTCATAATTACCCAACCAAGACCTATTTCATTTGGAGAGTTTATTAGCTCTTCTCACACCTTTTGGACCCATTTCTTATTCACCATTGCCTTCAGGAAATTTCTATCCTTGGTAAATTATCTTGACTCTACCAATTCAGCAAATGTGTACTGAATACATGCCATGCATGAGGCGCCATGTTAGTCATTAGATTCTTCACCAGGCTTTGCAATTAGCAATTGCCACCTTTGCACAGTTGCCCACCTCCATCCAGGCAGGGTCGAGAGCAAATGTTTAAATGCCCAGAGTTCCTAACACTCTCTCTTGGAGCCCATCATTTGATCACTGCAAGCATTATGCAGAAAATTAAATTAAGCTGTGAAATTGCATTTCTATATCCGGTCATTCATTTCCCAGAACCACCTTTTCCTCTTCCAAAAACACTCCTGACAAGTAGAAGAAATGAAAACACCATCTGTCCTCTAAGTTGATCAGTTTTCTTCCTTGAACTTCAAAGTGGGTAGAGATCCATTTGCCATCAAAGGAGTCCTTTCAGCCTCCCATTAATCAATAATGAGTTGTTGCAAAGGTTTATTAAATGCTGGCAGATTTCCCATATAGCAGCCACAAGAAGTCTTTGTAAATTGTGGATAAGCACGTGTCACTCTTCTTTCTCTTACAAAAAAAATCTGTATTTCTTATTTGGAATTATTAGGCTTTCACTCACTCTAAAACAACACTTCCAACTTAGTCTCCTCCACACCTCTGTCACATAATCTACCATGTATCACTATCTGAAGTTACTTTGTCCATTAGCTTAATTGGTTCTCCCACTAGAATGAGAGAGTTCCTTGGAGTCAGTGAGCATGCCTGCCTCGCTGTCATTTATGTAGTTCCTAACAGAGCACCTGGCACACAGTAGACACTAAGTAAGGTTCAGGTTTTGGTTTTGGTTTTCAGTACTGGGAGATTGGATTCAGGGCCTCTCGAATGCTAGGCAAGGGCTCTACCACTGAGCTCCACTCCTAAATTTATGTTCCTTTCTTTCTTTTTTCTTTCTTTCTTTTTCTTTCCTCTTTCTCTCTTTCCTTCCTTCCTTCCTTCTTTCTGTCCTTTCTTTCTTCCTTCCTTTCATCCTTTCTTTTTGTCTGTGTTTTTTGTTTTTTGTTTTTTTCTTTTTTTTGTGGTACTGGAAATTGAACCCAGGGCCTCGCAATTGCATGCATTGCAAGTGCTGGACCACTGAGCAGCACCCCCAGCCCATTTTTTCAGTTTTTTTGAGACAGGGTCTCGCTAAATTACGCAGACTGCTTGTGATCTCGAACTTGCGATCCTCCTGCCTCCATCTCCCAAACTGCTGGGATTACAGGCATGCGCCACTGTACCCGGCTTTCTGTCTTTCTTTCTTACTTTGAGATATGGTCTCGCTAAATTGCATAGTCTGCCTCTGGCCTAAAACTCAAAATCCTCCTGCACAACTCACTGGGATTATATATGTGCAGTTGGCTCAATAAGCCGTTGGCTCAATAAGTATCTGTCATTAGTTACTTTGTCAGTAACGGAATAGTACCTTGCTTTCTCCTCATTTTATAAAAATTCCTGGGAAGAGGCAGCTATGTTCTAGTTCAAGAATCTCTATTCTTTCCATTAGGAATCTGCAACAACCACTTTCTCAGTCACCCTCCGGAGACTGGTCATGTTTATAATTACCCACTTTTATACATCTAGAAACCAATGAGTGAATGGACCTCATGTGCATCAAATAGCCTTGCAAAACACCACAGAACTGTGGTTAGACCTGACACAAATTGTGGTTGCTGCAATAACTTTGCTTTACAGAGTGATTTTTTTTTCCTTCAGAGACCTAAGATCTCCCAACTAAATACAAAGCTATGCATTTACCTTCCTTTCCTCCATCAACCACAAAATATCATGCTGAACTTGTGTGGATTTTTTTAATGCTACCAGATCTGAGCCTTTCCCAGTTGTTACTTAACCGTTCAATGTGTGACTAGTAACTTGGAATTATTTAAAACACTGTTTTAAATCTATGGATTAAGTTGTAACATGGTTTAATTTACTAAGTCAAAAGAATTTATTTTCCAAGGAAGAGTGGAATTAAAGAACCCAGGTCAGCTTACCTTACAGATGTAATTAAAGTTGACATGGAGCCAGATGTGGTGGCACACACCTGTAATCCCAACAGCTCAGGAGGCCGAGGTAGGAGGATAGCGAGTTTGAGGCCAGAGACAGCCTGTGTAACTTAGCAAGACCATGATAAATAAAAAGTCAAAAAAAAGTCAAAAAAAAAATTGGCTGGTATGTATGAGGCCCTGGGTTCAACTGCTAAATACTACCAAGAAAAAAAAGAAAAGAAAAGAAAGAAAAATGACATGTAGAATGAACTACAGTGAGGGGTGTGGCTGCTATCACTGCAGTCCTTGCTATTTCATCTGTAGAGGCAGCTCAGTGATTCGTTCTTCCATAAAGGCACAGATGACTTGCCGGGTGCAGTGGCACACGCCTGTAATCCCAGCGGCTTGGGAGGCGGAAGCAGGAGGATCGTAAGTTCGAGACCAGAGGCAGTCTGTGTAATTTAGCAAGACCCTGTCTCAAAAAACAAGTAACAAAAAAAGGGCTGGGGTGCAGCTCAGTGGTCCAGCACTTGCAGAGCATCCAAGTGCAAGGTCCTGGGTTCAATCCCCAGTACCGAAAAAAAAAAAAAAAAAAAAAAGACACAGATGACTCCTAGAGCCAGCAAACATATAAACTGGACCTGCCCTTGAACATCTGCTTGTCCACACCTTGTCAACAAACTGACACAAGAAATTTTGAGCCACGAAAGAAAAGTCCATTGCCAAAGGAGGGATTGCTCCAAAATGACAGAATTTCTATTGCTACTGGCCATGATGGTGGAAGCAGATAGTCTGTGTCATTGCATGGAATCTGCAAAGGACTGATTGACTCTCAAGGGCACATTTACTCTTATTCTTTCCACCAAAAGCCATGCTGAGGTCTTCAGCCAGTAAATCAACAGAAACACAAACTCAGCTTTTTCCTGGTGATGGGAGGGTTTGAACGGAAAATAAACCTCTGGAATCTGTCACTGAGAATGAGAGAAACAATGGCAGCCTTGGAAACCCATGCATAGATCTTTATGTGTGTTTCCTACTTACAGATAGCCCAGATGTTCAATTCATTAGCACTCTGAGGCAAAGGGTGGGGACAGCTGACAAAGAATACCAGGAAATCCTGTGTTCTGGAAAAGGGGTAGTCAGTGAATGATCCAATCCTTTTCATAGTCCTAGGTGAAATATTTTCAGAAGGCTACGCTGCCTTTGTCACTAAGAAGCTGTATATCATCAAAGGAGGCAGTGAAAGGCCATGCGCCCGTGGGATTTGCTCCTCCTTCCTATGCACTGCCTAAACAGGCTCATTTATTCCTATCTTATTCATCTTCCTTTAGCTGCTACCAAGAACCCCAAAATGCTCAGCTCCAAAGTTAATGCACATTTATAGCCCGGGAGTATTTTCCTTTCACTGAATTGGAAGAGAGGAGTGGAGAAGGAGAAAGGAGATAATTTAAGTTGCTCTATTGTTGGGAGTGAGGGGAGTAATTCTTGCTTCTATCAGCAGTTTGCTGAGGCTAACCATCATTCCTACCCCCCTTTATTTTATTTATCTCTTTATGGCCTATCTGATAATGCCATAACCATTTCCTGTTGTGTACTGGCTGAGGAAGCGTTCTCCAGGCCCAAGAGCAAATCAATAAAAGTAAGCCATAGCGATTCATAAAAATAAAATTGTCATCATTATTGTTCAATTATTGCTGTGTCTATGGAAAGAATCTGAAGAACTGAAGGTTTCTTGGCTAATATTTATAATCTGCATTGAATGGTGCTAATGAATGAGTGGGTGTGCATTAGAGTGAAATGCAATGGTGTTTGATTTATACCAAGTCCAGGTCTGATTGCTAATGTTAAATCCATTAAAGTGTCTCTTAGATCTGCCTTAATGTACTCCCCTGCATATAATAGAGCTTAAACATACCCCTTTACTTAGCTTTTCATTATTGGTTGAATATTTGTCTTTATTACATTATCCCCATGATAAATTTGACTTATGATGGTTTAAAAAACAGCACTTTGGGAAAGCTAAGCTTTTAAAAAGCTACAGAAGTAACTCCATATATCCCAGTCTTCCCACAGATAAAAGAGCAGAATATCCCCAAAATCATTATTATTTTTTAAAGTTCAAGCTGTTAAATCTGAACATGTCCCAGATCACAAAAATCCAGACACTTGGGGGAAGAAGAAATATTTCCTCTAGGAAGGAAAATAACAAACAGAGGAATGAAAGTTATCTGCCTAAGCTGCTACCTTTGGGTGTCTCTAGGGTGGGAAGCTTTTTGTATTCCTTTCAAATGCTTCTCCCTGAAGGAATCCATAAAGCACACGTGGAAATAGGAACAACAGGTTGAAAAGACTTAGGCAGATTATTAAGAGTCCCCTCTAAGGTCAACCATTTTTCAGGGATTCTATAAGGGACACTGAGTATGAAATACTGTGTTCCCCTCTTTTAATCTACAAGAGTTTTCCATTCACAGCCCAGGCTGTCCCAGGCGACAGACACTAAGTCAATTTGGGGTGTATTTCTGATGCTTCTCCCTGCGTGCTTCACTGGCTTTGCTTGAAAGCTTGGCTTCCTGCTAAGCCTGTGTTTGCTGATGTGTATCTGGATTAGGAGGAAGAACAGATGTCCTGTTTATTTCTGACAATGCTGCTGCTGCCTCTGGTTTCACTTACCCAATCCATCCTCTTACAGGACACCCAAGATGGAGATGGGAGACATGGCATGGAAAATGAACCCTGAGGATCAGACACAATGAAGCAACATAAACAGACAAGTAAATTTAATCCCCATTAAGGCAGCTAAACATAAATCATAATATAATAGAGAAGTTGCACTTGTTTGGTCCCCCAATGGTTAATGAATTCAGAGTTTGGTGCCCAGTGTGTTGATGTTCAGAGGCGGAGCCTAGTGCAAGGTAATTAGGTCACTGGAGACTGTGTTCAGAAGGGATTAATGTAGTTCTCATGGGTCCCTCGCTAGTTCTCTTGAGAAGGTTGTTATTAAAGAGCAAGATTGGCCCCTCCCCAGTCTCTTTCCAGCTTCCTTTCTCACCATGTGATCCATCCCTCTCTCACATGCTCCAGCTATGAAACTACCCACCATCATGTGAGGTAGTAGCAAAAGAAGGGGTGTGATAGAGCTGGCACTATACCACTTGGACTTTCAACCTCCAAACATTTAAGCTAAATAGATCCTCTTTTCACTATAAAGTACCCAGCCTCAAGTATCTCATTATAGCAATGGAAGACAGACTAATACAGAGATGAATGAATCTCTAACTATCTCCATGATAATTTATCTAGGATATAGACAAAATTGCTCCATTCAACAGATTTGAGTATTCTCATGCTGGGAAGATGGCAACTAAGGAGTAGAGGTATATAGCTCCTTTCCTCAGAAACTCTATCGTTCTCTTTGTTTTATTAAGGGAAATGAGAAAATCATTTACTGAGCTGAATATCTAGAAATAAATAAGAAATGCAAAACCTCAACTATCACAACATGCCACAAGCAGCCCAGAAAGTAGCTCTGTGTATAGATAGGCTGGACTTTGCAGGGATTTTTAAGAAAAATATTGATGGATTTGAAGAACATAGAAAGATACATGCATAAAATAGCAAAGTATAGCATACATTTTTACTAAAATTGTTGTTAGGTGCCATCAAGTTGGTATCTGACTCATAGCGACCCTGCGTACAACAGGCAAAACACTATTGTCAGTGCTTCTCTGCTGTGTATAGGGTTTTCAATGGTGGATTGACTTTTGGGAGTGGGTTGCCAGGTCCTTCTCCCAAGTCTACAGCACCTGGTGTCCCCTGGCGGTCTCCCATCCAAGTACTAACCAGGCCCGACCCTGCTTAGCTTCTGAGATCTGATGGGATCGGATCCCACAGGGCTACAGCTGCAGGCTTTTACTAAAATTAATAGAGTCATATTTTAATTGAAATGCATATACATGTACACACAAATAAAGTTACCAGAATCCAAGTATTTGTCATGTACTTTTCATCAAATCTGTCCATTGAATACCACCTGACATGGAATATTGAAATATTTTGGATTTACATAAACAAATGAAATCCTGGATTTGATCTGCAATCAACTCTATTTTTGATGGCTTTGAATTTCATGATGAAATTTCTATGCAGCTTACTATAAAACAAACACTAAAATTAAGCTTTGTGAAACTATAAGGATTTTTTTTCTATATTAAATGTCACTAGATTCATTTGTTTAGCTTTGTTCCAAGAAGTACGAGGTAAGGATAGAAAAAGAGTAACTCAAAGCTTGCAATTTGTATTGCCAAGTTATCTGGCAGCTGAAACTCAAAAATAAAAACAAAAAACCACATCCCCACTTTCCACATCATAAAAAATTGCTATAGAAGAAAAAAGGACCTTCCTAGAATGATGTACAGCAAAAGAAAATTTTAAAAGGAAAAAAGAACACTATGTGCTGTCATTTGAAATAATATGGATACTCTTCCTATAGGAGATAAATGTTGGGGGCTGGGGGTATATGTAATTCAGTGGTCGAGCATATACTTAGCATAAATGAGGCCCTCAGACCAATCCCCAACACTAACAAAAAAGGAAAAGAAGATAAATGTTGAAGGTTCTCCCCAAGAATAGGGATATATTTATTTTGATCTTTCCATCATCTTTCATTCCATTTTTCTTGTGCCTAACAGTGGCACAAATCTGGAGGTTGCCTGGCTTGGTTAATAATGCAACAACTGTCCAAATGTGGGACAAAGTACACACAAAACAAGTATTTATCTTGAGTTACAAATGCAGGCAAGCAGAGAAAGAAGTTTAATTAATGGCCTGGATTACAGTCAAAATTTTCACCAAAAAGATAGATCTCTAAGCCTAGGGATGTTGAACATGATACTCCCAGAATTCCCTGCCATCTATGAAATCCTAGGATTCTGTGATCTCTGGGACAAGAAAGGACAGGGGTTCCTGACAAGGTAAGGAAAACAGAAGGAACAGTCGATGAGGACTACTATTATTAAGCAGCTACTATTTGCCACGGAAAATGGTAAATATCCTATATATAATATCTAATTCAATCTTCTTAACAGTATAATTATCCCCATTTTACTAATGAATAAGCTAGAACTGAGAGATTACTCAAACACACAGTTACATAGTTACTAGGTTGTGAAGCAAGGATCTTAGCCTACATAAGTGTGTTAGTTAGTGGCCTCTGAGTGCCTGGATGGCTAAGCACAGGGAAACACTTCCCTAAGTAGCCCAGTGTGAGCTGGGGGCCCAGAGCTCTCAGCCTGTCCCCTGTCATCTTCAGAGTCAAATGCAATACTCAGGTTCCAGGTACTTCCACATTTTATAATAGCCGCACTTAGTCTGGATCTCCTCACCTTCTTTCCTGTCCTCTTCATGATCTCTGCCCATGAGTTCCCATGGCCTCAGTTATTACCCCTAATGATCCCCAAGTCCCTATCTCTACTCCAAACAGTACCAGAACCCTAGACTTACATTTCCATCTGCCTCATGGGAATATTGGTAGATAATTTGATACATCCAAATCAAAATTATTCTTTCCTTAACACACTCTCCAACCCCTCCATTCCCTTCTCCTGTCTCTGTGCCTCTCATAGCTCCAGCATCCTCTCCTCAGGGCCTTAGATCGCTAACTTCAACTCCTTGTGCCTTACCACCTTCCATATGTTTCCAAGTCTTAGGATTTCCCCTGCCAATGTTTTTCTTTACTTCCCTGTTTCTCTTCTTGGTGTCATTGATACATTGTCAGCTCCTTAACATATCTGTGTTCATCACAATACCTAGATGATTAATAAGTACCTGTTAAACTTGATTCCATAAAAAGCTTTCTCACTTATCACCAGGAATGGAACCAAGTTTTGGATCCTGGTGTTTTCCTTGGGGAAAGTTGTAGGTCTTTGTTTTCTAAGTATGCAAAATTAGACAAGAGCCTTTGAGGGTACCCATGTAAGTGAAAGGTCCTAAAGTTTAAGATTCATTAGTTCCATAGTAATATATATTTCAGTAACACAAATGTACCTTTATAATTGAGGTATGTTTACTGTAGTTTTTAACACTGATTTTTTTATTGAAGTGACACACTATACAATCACTGGCTTTTTAGGATCAAATTTTTCATTATCTCTTATAAGAATCTTCTAACACTTCAATCTCATATTGCTCCAAACCCAGTTCCATACAACTTTCAGATTAATCTTCCTAATTCGTAGCTTCTATCACGTCATGCTTCATTCAAAACCTTCCTGTGCCATTCCATTACCTATGGACCTGAAAAGAAATCCCATAATCTCTCTTTCAAAGTCCATTATTAAACTCTGGAAAGATGAACGTTTTGAGATGTTAACTATTAATTCCTCCTTCTATTATCACTTTTCCCTTCCCCCTCTCTCCCTCCAGCAAGTCCAATGTTTACTCCTTCAAGAGAAGATGCAATATATATAAAACAGAAAGAACCTGACAATATCTTCCTAGCCCTACCTTCTAAAAACTTGAGTTCTCAAGAAATGGACAGAATTTGGGGTGGAGGCAAAAGATCAAAAAGAAACTCAATTTGAAGAAAGAATCTCTTCCCCAGCTTTGAGAAAAAGAAGAGAAAGAACAGATTTGGGTCCTGGACACAAGTATTCTTATTCCTATTTTCTATAAGATCTCGAGGCTTCTGGGATGCCTTAGAGGGTCCCAGAGCAGAGATGATGCACCGTACTCGCTTCTCAAATAGAATGTGAAATAAAGAGGAAGGCTGCAAAAGTGTCCTAGTAGACTGAGCCATGTGCCAGCCTTGCTGAAATTCTGATGCCTCACTGAAACATGGAAATGTCAAGTGGACTCTGGGCCCTAAAGCAACAACCTGTATAGATGGCTGGTGAAGACCAAACTGGGCCCTACAATATCTTGACCATCACCAAGCCCTGGGACGTAGCCACAATTCTGGGCAAAGGAGGAGAAGGGAAATGCTTGGAATTGGGTAAAACAAGATTTTAGGCATGCCAGAGAAATATCAATTTAGTTGAAAGAAAAATTAAGAAATGTAAGTTTCTTGCACATTTAAGTGTGCATTGAGATTCATACCCATTCAATAGTTTACATAGCTCTAGAATTACATATTGAAGCCACTCTAAAGCATTAATTCTAGAAAAGTCATTTCAGAACTGGTGAAAGGGAGCTCCCTAGGTCCTTCCCTATTTAGTCATGCAGTTGGGTTTTAAAAATATGTAGGGCTAAAAACATGATCTGGGTTAGCCTCTCTTCACTGAGGAAATGAATTTCAGAGCAGTTTGGCACCTTGCCAAGGGGGTTCTTCTTATAAAATTCAGAGATTTATGGGCCTTTCCCCCAAAAACCACAAATCTAAAGATGAGGGGGGAAAAAACTGAGCAGCAAATAATTCTGCTAAGAAAATAACAGCCCATTCTAGGTCAGATGTCGGTGACAGATATGCTTACTTTTGCTGGGTAACCACCAATAAATAATCCTTTTAGTAATGCATGAAAATGATTACCTTGTATAAATGTCATCCTCTTAGATGGGTATAGGACAAAAGAGGAGATTCATTAATAAGGGAAAATTAGACACAGAGGACAACCCAATAAGAGAGATAAATGAGGCAAAAACACCGGCCAATCTCCTGTGCACGAATTACGAAGAAGAATCGGCACTGGGTTTTGAGAATATTGTAATTTCCTTATTTTTTTACATTTTGCAAAAAGCACACTTCAGCCATAGTCCCATGTCACTAATAGAAGAAAGAAGAGCATAGGAGAGTGAGGCTAACACAGCTGGACTTTGCTTTGATCTCCGTGCCTTTCATCCAAAGATCTTTCCCTCCTTAAATAATAATTGATTAAATCTCACAATATCCCTACTGTAGGTCTTTTCTGAGGGCCAAGATAGAAGCAGAAGTAAGTGAAGTGAATCAGATCACCCAGGTGCAGGCCTTGGGCCTCTCATAGAGCCAGGAATAGACCCAAGAGCATCCCCTCCCTTTACTCCCCTTTAATCACCTGCAAATAGTCTGGCCCCTGGGGGTGGCTAGCCAGGCTACCTCCATTTCTGGAGTTAGTTACATTTCCCATTTAATTATTTGCAGGACATCCGCCTTTCAAGACAGCTGTTCTTCTGAAAACATGACCAGAGAATTGTCAAAAGGCCTGCCTATCTCCTCTGAAGAGTCTCCCCCCAGGAGCTCTGCAGAAAGCCTGCAGGTAGCACAGATCAAGTGTGGTTCAGTAATTGGGTGGCCTCACAGAAGTACTTTCATGCTGACTAATTAATCTCTAGTAATTAGCACTCAGATGTAACAAGTGTAGCATTTAAGGGCCATAGCAAGGGAAATAAAATCTGCTCTTCAGAAATGTTCACGAGAGTTTGATTGCCTTTTTTCAGATAAATAATGGCACCCATCCACTCAGGCACAGAAGCTGGAGGAGGGAATTTGTTTCATAGGCCTACACTACATACTGCCAAAAATTCCCCCATGTAAGAATAGTTGGTCTAATTCCTTTAAAATCTTAGCAAAAGTCATAGAATCCTAAAACTCACTGGAGCAGGAAAGGACTTTAGAGATTATCTGCTCCAACTCCTTCTTTCGACAGATAACAGAGGCCCAGAGAGGTGAAATAACTTGCCCAGAGCCCTGCAGCTGACTGGGGCAAAGCTGAGACTAGAAAGTGCATCATCAAGCTTACTGCTTTTTTGACATGAACAGAATTTGGACCCTACCTAACACTGGCCACAAGAACCGCCTTGGAGAAGCAGTACCGACAGCTGACCCAGATGTTACAAAACTAAGATCAAGTCTCTCTTTGGCTCCTTCCTTCATCTCCCCCATCTTGGCCACCATCTGCCCTCCTCCAGCCTCATCTTCAAGCTCTTGCCCCATGTCTCACACCTGCAGGGCCCAGACCCTGTCGTGTGATCTCTACAACTAGCCACAATTAGGCTACATGCACTGTAGCACCCTGAGTCTAGAGTTCTTTTATCTGTCAAAGAGACAGAACCACACGACACACATGCAGAGCTCTAGTCTGCTCGAGCATGCGCCAGCTTCCTCTGAATATCTCTGAGACTCCGAGGACAGAGACACATTGCTCTATTAACCTCAGGACAAATGTTGGCAACCATGGCTGACTCACTTTCATCTAAGTCTTCAGCTCCCTTCTCTCTTTGTTCCTTTGTCCCCATCTCTGCTTCTCACTTCCTGCCCTGGCAGCAGATGACTCTCTTCCATCTACTTCTGTGAGCGGCTGGGATTTACCTCAGTTGGTAGAGAGCCACTCTGCAGTCTCTGAGGTCCTGTATTCGATTCCTAGCACCACAAAATTGAGAGAAGGATGTGGTAATCCATTCCCAAGACAATCCCGAAACAATCAGCCATTGAAAACCCTATGAGGGTCGCTGTGAGTCAGACACAACTCCATAGCACCTAACTTCTGTGAGCAAAATGGAAGTACCAAGGGAAGGTCCCAGCTACGGGAGCTTCTGTGAAAGTGAGAAGCTTGAGGCCGCGGGCTCTGCTTCCATAGAGAGCCTTCCCCTGACCTGGTGGTTGAGAGTGAAGTGGGGGTGGACCCACGTCAGCCTCAGCTCAGCACTGTCCATCCAGTATGGAAATCCAACTCCTCCCAAGCTGGAGTCAGGCAGGAAGCCCAAATGGTTGTCCTTTGCTTTTTGTTTTATCTTGGCTTTGTTGTGAGCAGAAGATGTGAAAGCAAGTAAATTTCCTAGAGCTTTTCCTAAATCCTCTTACCTCTGTGGCCAGCTATGCAGAAGCCAGCCCCAACCTGGGGGACAATGTGCCCTGGAGTGTACAAAGGGGGACGCATAATTTAAACAATCCCTAACTTTGTTATGCCTCATGCTCTATGTACAAAACAAGGGATGTAGATGTTCTTGACGGTTTCTTTCTGCCCTGAAATCATAGTCTGGCATTTTAACAGGCATGTGTTAAGCACTTATTTTTCAAACCACTATCTAAAGCACAGAATATAGAGAAGTCAATTATGTCATAGTCCCTCAAGGAGCTCACGTAAGTAAAATGTAAATAAAATGGCCACATGATTTGAGAAATACTATTAGATCATATCCAAGTGCTGTGGACAACCACAGTGAGGTTGTAGGCAAGAGTAGGGGCAGAAATCATGGAAGACTTCATGGAAGAAAGGGTGACTGTGCTGGGCTGTAAAAGACAGGTTGAAGTTTCTAGGTGAACAAGGCCCATGAAGGCAGGAGATGGAAGATTGTCTTGGTCCATTTTCTCCTCCTAAAACAGAATATCACAGCCTGGATCATTTATAAACAATAGAAGTTTATTTGGCTCACAGTTCTGGAGGCTGAGAAGTTCAGGAGCATGGCACCAGCATTTGGTGAGCCCCTTCTGTGACATCATGGCTGAAGGCATGGGGTTGCATGATAGCAAAGAGGCATGCTCAAGTCACCCACCAGAGACGCCCCACGCCATGACCTCATCTAACCCAAATTACCTCCCAAGGGCCTCGCCTCCAAACACCATCCACACATGTGTTGGGGAAGAAGTTCCAACACATGGACTTGGGGGGACACAGTCACAGCATGGCGGGCATGTCCCAGATAGAAAAACCAACATAAACAAAGACCTGGCATACAATATTCCAGGTTTAAGAAATGCCAGACAGCACAGTCTGTCTATAGGAAGAGAAATGGCAAAAGTGAAGGCTGAAAGGTGAGTTTGGACCTCATACTGGGGAGTTTAGGCTTTGCACACAACATGATTTCATCTGATGGTAACATGTCAGTAATGTCCATGAAAACAAATCTGGTTTTGTCATTGTTGCTATTGTTGTCTTCCTCTCCATTGGCAGAGTGATGCCTGGGAGTGTTTTGGAAAGCCTTCATAAAATCATAACATCTTCTGACATTGCTTTGAAATGATTTCTTTTCCTTCCTTGTGGATAACAGAACACAGACTCAACCAATTGTTTTGAAGCGAGTTCCAGCAAGATCCCTGAGATCCTTTCCCAAAACATGGGCTACGTGTAGAAATAATGGGGAGAGCCATGTAACAACTGCAAATTCTCCAGTTAAAAATCCCTCTTCATCTACAGGTCATGCTTCTTGGCTTTTTCTTTCTATTAGAGAAGAAAAATAAGTCCTCAACAATCCTGAAAGTAGTGAGAGATAGCCTCACAATTTCTGTCCCAAAACTACCTACCCATTCACCGTAGTCCATTTTCTGCTGCTATAACAAAATGCCACAGGCTGCATAATTTATAAACAATAAAAGTTTATCTGAGCCTGCAGCCATAGCACTGTGGCTTCTGATCCCATCAGATCTTGGAAGCTAAGCAGGGTTGGGCCTGGTTAGTACTTGGATGGGAGACTGCCTGGGAAGACCAGATACTATAGGCTTGGGAGAAGGACCCAGCAACCCACTCCCAAAAATCAATCTACCATTGAAAACCCTATGAATACCAGAGAAACACTAACGATAGTGTTTTGCCTGTGGTACATAGGGCCACTATGAGTTGGACACTGACTCGACAGCACCTAACAACAACAAAGTTTATTTGGCTCATAGTTCTGGAGGCTGGGATGTCCAAGATCAAAGGGCCCACTAGTGAAGGCCTTCCTGCTATGTCATAACATAGTAGAAGAGCAAAGAGGGAGTAAGAGATTAAACTCATATCTTCAAGCCCTTTTACTATTGGCATTAATTCATGCATAAGGGTGAATGAATTCAGACCTCGCCTCATGATCTCAACACCTCTCATTAGGCCCCACCTCCCAACACTGTTGCATTGGAGATTAAGTTTCCAACATGTGCCCTTGGGGGCACCCATGCAAACCACAGCACCAGTTTTAGCATTCTCCCCACAAAACCTTCAAAGCTTACCCTCTTTGCCTGCCTTTCTGATCTTTAAATCATGCCAGCTTGGGGGTCCTGGATTATTTAGGTACATAAAAAAAAGCCAACCTTTGGCTGAAGACTGAAAGCAATGTAGATTATATCTGAATGTCATCTATGCAATACATTTATTAAAAATAAAATAAATAAAGGCTGGGTACTATCTTTTAATGTCCTAAAAGTTATGTTCTCATTGCCATGGAAAGATTTCAGTAGGAACTAGACCAGAGAGGAACAGCATCTCTGAACACTGGACAGATTCTACCAGGCATGGACATGCTTATAATCCCAGCACTCAGAAGTCAGAGGCAGAGGATCAATGTGAGGTTGAGGCCAGCCTGTGCTAACAGCAAGAGCTTGTCAAGAAAGAAAAGAAAAGAAAAGAAAAGAAACAAACTATGCAGATTCTAAAAAAGTCTACCATATGATATCAGAAAAAGAAACACAAAAATATCAAAAAATCAAAAATACTTCACTCCTCATCCAGTCTCACTCTCCTCTCAGAAGTTTTTGTATAATTTATAATACATCCTTCAAGACCATTTCCTCTATGCCCAAACACTCTTTTGTACTTGTAAGTGGAGTATATCTTGTTAATTATATTCATTAATTTAAAATTGCTGGTATGGTTCCAGGGCAAGGGGTTGCTTCTGGAAATACTGTGGGCTCTGTGGAGGACATGAAGCCTACTGACACTTGTATTTAGCATAAAGTAGAATAGAGTTTCCCATGCATGTGAAGATTCAGACCTGAGCAGAGTTGAAATATCTGAAATAATTACAGCCCACCACAAGATAGCAAATAGCACTTGTGATGTTGGGGACAAGGAACCCCACCCCCTTGGAAGTTCAAACACCAGTACCTTGTGAGGTTGGGGCTGGGGCAGGCAGTTCACCTCCATCCTCCCAGGACTCACATTTCTAGTCCTCTTGATTAAGGTCCCAGATGACCTGGAAAACATTTGCAGAATGAAGCAATTTGGGAAATCTATGAAATGGAACAGACAACCATTCGCCCCCACCCTCACCCCACTCTCTCCACCTGCACCACCCCCCCGCAAACCAACTCACTGAAAAATAGAAGCATGTACAAGCATATTTTCAATGATTAATCTCACTGTTTCACTTTGAAACCCAAAAGAAAAAAAAATGGAAGCATTCCTATTTCCCATTGAAAGTAATCACAGCTTTATATCCCTCGGTGTTTACATAAAGAGAGCTGTTTATTTAGAATCCTTGCTGATAAGGGCAGCACACGCTCATAACTTATTATATATTCTCTTTCCATTTTGTCTTTTTTTTTCTTTTGGGGGGAGAGAGAATTATGTATATTTTATGATAACCCAAAATGACTTATACATAAAAAAATACAGACTTTAAAGATAAAAAGGATTAGTCGCAGGTAATGCATTTTCCATGAGTGGCTATAGGGCTCTCGGCTCCAAGAGGTACCGGCTGCATACAAATGAATTGATAAAAGTCTGACGCTGTGGATGGGTAGCAAGCCTCATGCTTTGCTGGAGATGATTCTTAAAGTTACAATAAATCAGACAGACAGTGTCGGCCTTTGAGGATAAACCTGTGATGGCTTGTTGTGCCTCTCTGAATCGCCTCAGAGGCCCAGGGACTAAAAAGTGCCTAGATGTCACATTAAATCTACCGGGAGGATGGAGCACTTCAAAGAGGAACGCAATCAGATCTGATGGAAAATACATTTTCTGAAAGCTACTGACAAAAAAGTAATCTTTGATGTGGATGTTGAATAACAATTGATATTGTCTTTCCTGACATTTTTCATTATTGCCGTCTTATACAGCCTACTTCATGTATTAAAGCAATATTAACTGTTTGACAGGGACAAATCCTCCAACTATCACATAAGCAATTGTTTCTGAGTTGTCCTAGCCCACTGCCTGTAAAACCCATCCCAATAATGGCTTTTAAATATGATGGTAGACTCTTTTCCCTGACTAGCTAGACAGAGTCTGAGCTGCAGTGGAGTTCAGTGGAGTCTGGGGAATATTAAAAATGGTTAGGTGGTTACAAGGTGTCATTTGATTATAAGGAAGGAGCAAGAGTGGTTTTTGAAGGTGAGTTTTAATGAGCGAGGTCTATAAAAGTTGGTTCTTATTATTCCCCCTTCTTTGGTACACATTTATATCAAGTATATGTGCACAAATCTCAGATCTGCTGCAATTCTTGTAGCTCAAAGGGGGACATAAAGGAATGTACAGAAGATCTTTGTTATTTATGCAATGAAATAAAGCAATCTCCGGCTATGCAAGCACCTATAAAATATCTCAGAATTAAGTCCCCCAATATGCTCCTGGAAAGAAATTCACGCAGACCTGGGAGGCACACGTCACTTTCAAAGCCCAGGATACCTCCTGAGGTTTGATGTCTTAACCTTCCACTGTTAATACCTGTGGTTTCATTGTAGGTATTTGTAAAGCTTAAAATCTCTAATTTTCTGATGACCTTGAGCTTCTTGAGGAACAGGCAGGAAGTACTACAAAAGAAGAGCGGGGATTTTTCCCCCCATGAAATAGGGCTAATTGCACCCCAGAGTGAAAGACAGAACGCTAATACCCCACAATCAAAATCACAAAACCACGGCAACCCTGTGTTGTAGACTCTCAAAAGTTATCATTTATACCGAAGATACCCAGGGGATATGATGTATATTCTTCACTTACATTATTATTATTTCCCCATATTCCCTGGAGCTTCCAGCTTTCACATGCCTTGACAATATTATAGCTCACCTTTATTTTTATAGTGTAGAAATTTTACTCGATGTCTACTTCTCCATTGGGATCTAAACTCAGTTAAGTCTGTTTATAATTCTTGAAATAAGGACATGATCGTAAGCAAAAAGAAAAACACATATGCAAGAAAAGAAAATTATAACAAAGCATTGCCACTTGACTTTTTCATGTGCTTAGCCAAGTGACACCCACACAAAAAAAAGAAAGAAAGAAAAAGAGAAGAAAAGAAAAAGCTCTTGACAAACATTTTCTTAAAGAATCAAATAGTAAGTAGTTGAGGGTCTGTAGGTCACACTATCTGTTATAAATACTTGCTTCTGACACTGCAGCCCAAAAGCAACCATAGATAGTACATCCATGGATGGCATGGTTGTGTTTGAGTAAAACTTTATTTAAAAACAGATGGCTCCTCATACAGTGGCACATGCCTATCATCCCAGGGACTCAGGAGGCTAACGCAGGAGGATCATAAGTTGAGGCCAGAGGGAGCCTGCACAATTTAGCAAGACCCTGTCTCAAAATGAAAACTAAAAACAAGGGGCTAGAGGTGCAGTTCAGTGGTACAGCACTTGCCTAGCATGTGTGAGGCCCTGGGCTCAACCCCTTGGTACTACAAAAGAAGGAGGAGGAGGAGGAGGAGGAGGAGGAGGGGGAAAGGAAAGAAAGAAAGAAAGAAAGAAAGAAAGAGAGAGAGAGAGAGAGATCATTTGATGAGCTAGCTTTGGCAGACAGATCAGAGTTTGCTGTCCTAGTCCATTTTGTGCTACTGTAATAGAATACCTGAGGCTGATTAATGAGAAAAGACTTATTTTTCACTATTCTGGAGGCTGAAGTCCAAGCTTAAGGATCTTGCATCTAACAAGGGCCTTTTTGCTGTGTCATCCCATGATAGAAGGCAGAGGGTAAGAGCTCAAGGGAGCAGCTACTCAATCCTTTTATTACAAACTCATTCTTACAGTAACTAACCCACTCCTTCCACAACAGCATTAATCCACTCAAGTGACCCCATGACCTACCCACCTCTTCAAGGTCCCTCCTCTGCCCACTCATGTTTTAGAGATTAAGTTTACAACACATGAACTGCAGGAAACACAATTGAATCCAGAATTTGCCAATCCCTGCTTTGAATCCTTTCCATGTAAAATGGATGAACTAATATAAGATCTAGCTCTCTTTACTCCTAACAGGGGAAAGTAGTTCACAAACCAGACAGTGTTTCTACTTCAGAAAGGAAAAGACAATAGAAAAACTATAACACAATGTTAATTGCCTTCTACTAGTTACCTCCATGAATATCATCATCTCTTAATAAAATGAAAAAGCAGGCTGGGATGTAGCTCAGTGGTAGAGTGCTTGACTAGCAGGCATGAAGCCCTGGGTTCAACCCCCAGAACCCCAAAAAAGAAGAAAAATATTGCTGGATGTGGTGGTAGACCTCTGTAATCTCAGCACTTGGGAGGCTGGGGCAGGAGGATGGCAAGTTCAAAGTCAGCCTGTGCTACACAGCAAGACCCTGCGTCAGAAATAAAGGGGAGAGTGAGAGGAAGAAAGAAAAAGCTGTTATGCCACTGCTTTAGTAATAATATTCTCACCCACTCAGCCAATTTTCTTATGATTATATATTTTAAGATTTAGATCAACTATCTTCTCTTATGTTGTTATTGTTGTGTGCCATCAAGTTGTGTCCAGCTCATAGGGACCCTTATAGGGTTTTCAATGACTGATTGTTTTGCGATTGCTCAGGAGTGGATTGCCACATCCTTCTCCCATTTTTGCAGTGCTGGGAATCGAACATGGGACCTCAGAGACTGCAGAGCCACATCCAGTTCCCAGCACCACAAAAATGAGAGAAGTACATGGCAATCCACTCCTGAGTCAATCCCAAAATAATCAGCCACTGAAAACTCTATGAGGGTCATTATGAGCCGGACACAACTTGAAGGCACTGAACAACAACAATAACAATCTTCTCTTAAAATCTTTCATAAATTCAAGAAATATGTAGTTTCTCACAAAGTTAGGAGGGTAGGAAGCTGGTAAGGTGTAAGGAGGAAAGTTTGATTTTAGTTCATGGTTTCAGAGGTTCCAGTTGATAGTTGCTTGGCTCCATTGTTGGGCCTGTGGCAAGGCAGAATATCATAGCAGAGAGCACATGGTGGAATAAAGCTGCTCACCCCAGTGAAGCCAGGAAGGAGAGAGAGAGAAAGAGAGAGAGAGAGAGAGAGAGAGAGAGAGAGAGAGACAGGAAGGGACCAGGGTCCTAATGTACCCTCAAAGGCAAGCCCACAGTGACCTGCCTTCTTCCCACTGAACCCCATCTCCAAAGGTTCCACCACCTCCCAAAAGTGCCACAGGCTGTGGACCAAGCCTTCAGCATATGGGGCTTGTGGGGGACCTTTAAGATCCAAACCATAAAGATATGTTTAAATTGCTTAAGAGAAGTATCTAAGTAGACACAGAAGTTGCCCTCAGATTGACCTTCTATAGATGCTGGAGTATAATTCATAATACAAATATGAGATCAAAAATTATGTTTGATGGTTTATAACTGTGAGGCAAACACTTGAGGGCTAGCACTTCCTTTCAGTGAATAAGGAGGTATAGCTTCATAGGATCATATTAGTCAGGGCCAAAAAACCATGCTGCAACAACTAACCCAAATTTCTCTTTTGCTTAAAAAAATCAATAAAGGTTGGTTTTATTCCCTACATCTACATGGCAAAATGGCTTATTTCATTGTAGGCACTCACAGACCCCGCCTGACAGAAACACAATCTTGACACAGGCTTCTATAATCCAGAAGGCAAAGGAAAATTAATAATGTAAAACTGCACAGACTCCCCAAAATGGTATACAGCACACCTCCATGTGCATTTCAGGAGCCAGAGGAAGTCCCAAAGCCAGACCTGATGCCAGTAAGGTAAAGAAGAGGAGTCATTCTTGTTGATAATTATATGCTCACCTGTAAACATTAAAAGTGCCTACCATAGGGACCAAGGAGTGTCTTAGTGGAAAGAATTAAGGTGGTGATTTGTGGCTTCTGAGGGGTAACTGCCCTAGGAAACCAATTTGAGAAGCTGTCTAACAGGACAGGGCACAGAAGTCTTTCAAGAGGGACTCACCATAAAGAAAGGCCAGTCTGCATGTGACCACTACTCTGGGGTCCAGAGCTTCAGGGGTGGGGTCCATCCTGACACAGTGTGGGGCTAGTAGTCCTGAGCTCAGCTCTCGTGTGTATCACCCACACTAAAGCACAACTTCAGGCTGGGGAAGGTGGCTCACACCTGTAATCCCAGTGACTTGGGAGGCAGAGACAGGAGGATCACAGGTTTGAGGCCAGAGGCAGACTGTAATTTAGCAAGACCCAGTCTCAAGATAAAAAAAAAATGGGCTGTGGGTACAGCCCAGTGGTAGAGCACTTGCAAACATGTGTGAGGCCTTGGATTCAACCCTCAAGTACCACAAAAATAAATAATAATGGCAATAATAATAATTAAATAAATAAAGCATAACTCTGACATTGCTGGGACCTGAACAGAAATCTGGACTTAAACAGGCTTCATGCACAAGACAGAGCCACCTGTGAAGGTCCAAGTTTCAAGAGGAATGTTCCGTGGGAGACACAGGACGTCAGGGGCCAAGACCCTATGTTAAGAGTTTGAAGAGAAAGTATCCCCCAAAGTGCTCATGTGTTGACGCCATGGCCCCCATCTGGTGCCTGCACTGTGAGGATGCCAACTTCGTGGATGCATTGGTCCACTGATGAGTTCGTACTGAAGGGGCCCGGGGGAGGCTGGGCTCCATTGGAGGGCATGGGTCACTGGGGACAAACTCTGAGAGGATGTCTTGTCCCGGCACCCTTCCTCTGGCTCGCTCAGCCTTCTCTGCCGTAAGGTAAGCCATTCTGCTTCACTCCCTGCCCCCCGCCATGATGTTCCTTCCGCCTCATCACACACAGGCCCAGAAGCAGTGGAGCCAAGTGATCACAGAAAGAAACACGGGCCATAAAAAATCATTCTTCTTTTCCATTTTTTCTAAGGTATTTTGGTCTAGGCGACAACACGGGACTGACACACAGCTGCAATGCCTCTCTGCCAGGATGTGGAAGCAGGACTAATAGAACCCAGTCAGTCCTGGAATTCTTGGACAGGTTGGTGGTGGTTGTTGGGTGCCATAGAGTCAAGACCACTCCTAGCGATGTGATGTACAACAGAACAAAACACTCGCCAGCACAGTGCCATGCACATGATCATTTTAGGTTGGAGCCCATTGTTGCAGCCATTCCATTTCGAGTTCTGCCACATCAGCAAATGGAAGTCCCAGGGGCTTTACTCCACTACCATCATTAAGATCAACTCTACTTTGAGGAGGCAAATTTTCTCTAGTCATTTCTTGGATATCTTCCAGCCTGGGGTGCTCATTTTCCAGCACTGTATTTGACAGTGCTTCTCTGAGACTCAAAGAGTTTTCAATGGCTTAATTGTTTCAAGAGTGAATGGCCAGGTCCTTCTCCCTACTTTGTCTTAGTCTGGAAGCTTGGCTGAAACTTGTCCACCATAGGTGGCCCTGCTGATATCTGAAATATCAGTGACATAACTTTCAGCATCACAGCAGCACGCAAGACCCTACAGTACAACAAGCTGGCAGACACGTGACAGCAACAGGCTGGGGCAGGCCTCAGACATGAGACGGGAGGGTGAACACAGGGCTGTGAAGGCGTCTTTCAGCTGCAGGAGGGTCTGTTCATCTTGTCTTTGCTTATAACATTCTGCAGTGTGGGCTGGCTCTAAGAAGTTGCTTGCCTCTGCTGAATTGGTGATATCAGACTTTTGCCCACCCTTTAGTGAGAATTTACTTCTTGCTGAGAGGGGAGGGAGCTTGGCCAACGTACAGAATAAATACTCTCAGGAATGAAGAGAGATGGATGTCCAGTGCTCCCAAGCAATACCAAGAGCCTGTGATTCAAGATACACCAGGGGCTCCTTTCCAGCCCCAGTCATCACTCATGGCCTCCTGCTCCACCTGCCAGTCAGTTGCAGCTGACTCCAGCTCACTCCAGAGGTTCCAACCTCACTGCGTCATGGCTCAGTCCAAAACTAGGAACACACCTTTCTTCTGGGCAGCTCTTCTTTCTTTCCTTTTGACACCATATCTGTGCTCCCAGGGAGATCTTCATGACAAGCTATGGGGAGTGCTTCGCTTTGATCCCATGTATGACACAGAAGAGCCTGGAAGGTATAACTATAGCCTCTGCACCACAAGCTGGGTGGCATTGGGCATATTGCTTAACCTTGCTGTGCCTCAGTTTTCACATCTGTACCTCATAGGTATTCATAGGATTAAAACAAAAGTAAAGCATTCAGGAGATTGTCTAACACAGTTATCGCTATTGAATCAGCCATGATCATCTTTTGCCTCAAAACACACTTCCCTATTACCAATGCTTATGCTGCCCCTCTCTCTAGCCTTCCTGAGACAGGGAAGCTAATGAAATTACTATTTACTGAGCGACTAGTACATACCACTAAGTTAATATATTTAATCACAAAGATTTATGAATTTAACTCATTCCATCTCCCCAAGATCCCTATAAAGTGGACATGTTTGGGCCCATCTTACAGATGAGGAAACTGAGGGTTAAGAAACTTTCCAGACTCAGCCAGAAAACAGACTGAGGCCTGGCTGAGTGTTTGTGTGCCCTCAGGGCCATATGCTTCTCCCTCCCCTGCCTGAGCTGAGCACAGGGGGAGGGGGAGTTTCGATGAAAGAGAAGAGATGTTGGTTGATAAATCTTCCTCCCAAAGTAAAAAGGGGGGTGCAGAAAGGAGTTCAGGAAAGTAGCACCACCTCAAGCTTCTTGAAAGGTGATTGCTTCTTATCTCTTTGTTCCCCCAGAATCAGGAGCTTTGTTATTGTGCAGCCAGGAGAGCACAAAAGGATCCCTCGTGAACATCTGTCTAAAGTGCATCTCAGCCCTCTCCACACCGCAGCAATTCCCAGAGACGCTCAAAACCCTTCGGGCCCTTTGCGACCTCCCTCCCCACTGGAGACTCTCCCGTGGTCTGGATGGAATGCATATCCATGAGTTTCAAAACAAAGCAACCCAACCAAGTGAAGCCTCTTTGAAATGTCCCCAAGGATACCATGCTGCCGAGATCCAGCCATCTGGAGCCGGGCCTGTGAGTCAGGAGGTCTGGATTCTAGTCCTGCCTGTCACTAGTTCATTGGGCCACAGCTGCTCTGGGGGCTTGAGGGGACCCTGCTCACTTCACTCATCCCACACCAGTGAAAGAGAAGGATGCGCTCCCCATTTCCTCCACCTCTAGGAGGCCAGCGCCACATCCCACCCCTGCCCTGATCAGATGTCCCAAACCTACTTCTAATTCTGCAAAATTCCAGGAAAAGCAGAACACAATCTTGTCATAGTCAAATAGCGTCTTGCCATTCCTTTCTTCATTTTAGTAAAACTAACCAGCTCTAACAAGGGAGAGAAATGGCGTGTCAACAAATCTCAAATACCCAAACAATGCAAACCGAGCAAATGCCACTGAGAGGCGAGAAAGACAGCAGGCACGTTTCCAAGACTCTGCTATATTTGTAACAGCATAGAGCAAAGCCCTTGTCCTGAAAGTACAATAATCAGAAGACCAACATAAAAGGAAAGAAGGTTTTATGCCAAACTAGGAAGCAAGAAGATGAGAATGCTTTTAAAAACTTCCACATATACACAAATGGTCACCTAATGCCTAGGACAACACATATAAAGGCAACAGGAGCACCTCTAGTGCTAGCAATATCTGTCCACAGACTCTGTCATTCTCAAGTTATGTAGGAAAGAAGTTGGGAATATTCCAGAAGGGAGATGATTTCTATAGGCACCTATTCCACATTAAGCCCTGTAACAGGGGCTTACGTACTTTATCTCATGGATTTTTGCCCCATCCCATGGAGAAAAGACCTCTGTTCTTTGTTTTCAGACCTCACAATTCAACTTTGCAGAAGACAAAATGACTCCAAAGCTGTGCAACTAAGCAGAGGAAGATCTGAAATTCAAGTCTTCTGTTCCAAACACGAGAGTAGGGGGCCCTTTCTCTAGCCACACTGCCTTGAAGAGCTAAGGCTTACATACAAAAACACAATGTGTAAACAATAGAAGGCCGCTGTTGACATTGGCAATCTGTGCCGGCCATGAGCATTCACCTCTCTAGTGATTAAATAGAAGTCTCGCTAGTGGGGCCGCAGCCGTAGCCCTGTGGCATCCAATCCCATTAGCGCTTGGAAGCTAAGCAGGGTCAGGCATGGTTAGTACTTGGATGGGAGACTGCATGGGAACACCAGGTACCGTAGGCTTGGGAGATGGACCTGGCAACCCACTCCCAAAAATCAATCTGCCATTGAAACCTCTATGAACAGCAGAGAAGCACTGACAATAGTGTTTTCCCTGTTGTATGTAGGGTCACTGGGCTGGGATTTAGCTCAGTGGGTAGAGTGCTGCGCTGCAGTCTCTGAAGTCCTGAGTTCAATTCCCAGCACCACAAAAATGGGAGAAGGGCCTGGCAATCCACTCCCAAGGCAATCCCGAAACAGTCAGCCATTGAAAACCCTATGAGGGTCGCTATGAATTGGATACCGACTCGATGGCACCTAACAACAACAACAACAACATGTAGGGGCACTATGAGTCAGATACCAATTCAACGGGACCTAACAACAACATGGCCAGTGGCATGGGAGAAGGATGTGGCAATCCACTCCAGAAGCAATCCTGAAATAATCAGCCATTGAAAACCCTATAAGGGTTGCTATGAATTGGACACGACTAGATGGCACCTAATAACAACAACAACATGACGAGTGGGCACATGCTGCTGCTGGCATTTTTACTTGCCTGGCTCTTGGGGTAGGAAACTGAGATTCTGCCAGGCCATTGGCACCCTGACTTCCATGACCACAGGGCCAGCTTCAGTAACAGCTGGACCCCCCCTTCCAAATGAAGCAGGTCTGGCCTCTGAGCTATTAACTTCCATTCCCACCAGCTGTCCCCACATGGCAGCAAAGATGGCTACCAACAGTTGGAAGTATATACCCCACCAGGGTCACAACCACAATTGATTTTTTTAAAAGTACTTCTGCCCCCAAAACCTCCAGTAAAACCCCCTGGGGCAATTCTGATTTGAACAGTTTGGGTCAGACACCTTCCTTAGAACCAGTAGCATTGCTGGATAAAATACAGGATACCTTGTTAAATTTGAATTCCAGGTTAATGACAAATAATCACTTCTCAAGCCTTTTGGCTAAAATCAAGTGCAGATAGACAACACAGAATTTTTTAATATAAGTACATATTCTGTGTAATATATGAGGCATACTTTCAATTAAAAAGCCATAATTGGGGATTACATACATAGATATACTCACAAAAGAGACATGCAAGTAGAAAGGAGACCATTAGTAGGGAGGGAGGGGGTGGAGAAGGAGAGTCATGAAAGGGTAAGGGGGAAGTTAACATGAGCAATGTACAATGAAATGTATGTATGGAAATGTCATGATGAGACCCATTAATTTGTACATTGAAAACTACTAATAAGAAAAGTTGGGGGGGGCTGGGGCTGTAACTCAGTGATAGAACATTTGCAATGTATGTGGGAGACCTTGGGCTCAATCACCAAGCACTGCAAAAAATAAACAGAAATTACTCAGATTATAAACTGAAAAAAAAAACCATAATTGCTTATCTGAAGTTCAAATTTAACTGAGTGTCCTAGTTCAGTCTTTTTGCGTTTCGTTTTGCTAATTTTGGCAAAATTCTCAGACCCAATCATGTAGCCAAGAGAGGTGGAATAATAGAGTACTTTGGACCAGGGCTGGGTCTTCCACGGCAGAGAGGAGTCCACATCACACAAATGCCATGGGAAAAAGGTAAGACCAACAGGGGACTCAGAGACCCTGAGAGGGGTACCAGGAGAGGGGGAATGATGTCTAGCAGCCAAAATCAGCAGATGGGCACTAGAACTGAAGTGGGCGCCGCTGAGGAAGAGGAGCATATGCTTTTGGTGGGGGGTGCGGGGCCTGTGGACAAGCTGGGTGGGAAAAGAGCCTGCGCCGGCTCCCCCTCAACCTTTCCAGTCTGTGTTTTACCCACACATTTGCCAGATTGCTGGAAAAAGGCAACAGCTGTGGAAAGTGACAGTTTACAGTTGCAATAAATTGCATTAGTAAAGTATTTCAATTAAAGTGATATCTAACTGAAAAACAAGAAGTCATCTCTGAACAAATGAATTAGGACTTCAATTCACGGAGCCTTCCAGCGGAAGGTTTCAGCATGTACCCCCTCTCCTACTGTTCTGTGTGTCTTCCACGAGTGGCTGATACAGGGGGTGTGGGGAAGGTTCATTGTTTTCATCTGGAGAAGGGTAATTAGTAAAGACATGCAAAACAAAAAAAACAAAACAACAACAACAAAAACCACCAGTCTGTAGCTAGGCATTTCTTTCGTTCCCTTTGGGTATGTCTTAACGACCCAAATCCAAACTTGGTCCCAGATTTGCCTGTCATTTCCCTCATTGTGTGTCGGAGAGAGCTCATTCAAGAGCCTTCCTGTGGGGTCCGCCTGCCCAGCCCCTGCCAGCGGGGTGGCCGGGCCCCACAGGGCTCTTCTCTTTCCCAAGCCAATTCATCTACATCTGTAACATTTTAAAGGGAACTCAGGGGCATGTCTTCCAGCAGACTCTTTTTCCTCGGTTTAGAAAGTCATTCGCCTGCACAAAATGAATGCCTGGAGAACCACTGAGCCCCTTGTTCTCCCAGGGTCAGGGCCAGCACAGCCCCCGGACGGCAGGAGTTCAGGGCCCTACAATGGGCTTCAGGCCCTTGATGCCCCTGCCTTCCCTTCCCACCCCGCCCCCTCCTCTCAAAGAAAGCCCTTTCTCCAAATGCCTCACTCCAGCCCGATTTTCAGCAGCTCCTTTACCCTGCCAGTTAGTGATTCAGGACTAATTAGGTGACTGCTTTCATTTAGGTAGCAGTTGGGAGGGAGCCTGAAATGGCATTGCCCCTATTCTTGTTGGAAAAATAAATTACGCCCATTGTTACCCAAGATCTTATTTTTTTTTTTCCCCCAATCAAGCAAATTAGCAGCTTGGTTCATTTTCCCAGCATTCACTCCGGAGTGGACGGCAGTGCCCTGGAATGTGGCTTAGAGCTGTGTGGTCAGTACAATTGTTTGGAGCTGTTTGTGCCAACAATGAGGGGAGACGCCTGTCTCCCCAAAGGACAAGTGGCACTTGTCTTCCTTAGCCGGCAGAGAGGCTGTGAGCTGTCGCCAGGCCCGCTTCTCAGGAAGACGTACACCGCCATCTAGTGGGCACGGGGGCTAACTGCGATGCACTCATCTCCCTACGTTTGCTTCCAGCCAGGAAGGCAGTGCTTGTAGGAAGTTACTAAAACTAGGAGGGATTCTTTATATCTCAGGGAGTGAGGAATTGTTTCCCTCGCTGAAATGAAAGTGCTACTCATTTGTGGGTATCTCTCCATGGTCCTGATTTGCAGATTGAAGGCTGGACTGTTGACTGGCATTGTCTGAGTGAGGCTGAGTAGTTCTCCCTCCTCTGTTCTTGTTGTTGTTGTTGTTGTTAGGTGCCATCGAGTCGGTATCCGACTCATAGCGACCCTCATAGGGTTTTCAATGGCTGTTTCAGGATTGCCTTGGGAGTGGATTGCCAGGCCCTTCTCCCATTTTTGCGGTGCTGGGAATTGAACTTGGGACCTCAGAGACTGCAGCGCAGCGCTCTACCCACTGAGCTAAATCCCAGCCCCCTCTGTTCTTAGTATCCCAGAATGAGAGCATCTGCACCTCCAGGCCAGTGGCTCCCATATCTCGGCCACTTCTCCATCAACCCTCTCTCACACAAAGCTGAAGAGTGCAAGGTAGAAGTATTCAAAGCTGGCTTGCTCGCCCAGGGGCTCCAACACTTCCTAATGGAAGTCAGCACAGCCTACTCGTAAAACTCTTTTTTAGCTGGGTGCTGAGGGGGGGTTCCCCAGCTCCTGTTTCACATGCTTCAACATCCTTTCTTTTCCACTCATTCACCTACACAAAGATCACATTTATGTCCCCCTGTTTTACATCAGTAATCATGACTTTATCAGAGTTTGTGTGCTGGAGGGAAATCATGGGAGAATAAATCCTAGCATGGAAGGGTTTTGGTCTGTGGTTCTCCACCTGGGGTGATTTGCCTCCTCCTCCCCCAGGGAGACTTTGGTACTGCCTTGGGACAATTTGGATTGTCAAAAACTAGCAAGCCGCTAAATATCCTGCAGGGCACGGGACAGCCCGCTGCACCTCCCCCACGCACATACACACAACAAAGAATTATCCAACCCAAAATGTCAATGGTGTTGGTTCTGAGGACGCCTGCTTTAGGGTAACAAAGGTTGCCCTCCAGTAATGGAGTTATGATAACATTGATCGTCCTCAAATGAGCCACATTGCAGAAGCCGTGGATAATTCACCCTCTCCAAGTCAGTATTTACCACCTCTTTCTTTAGACTCTTCCATTTTAAACATAATTTAACTGTCTTCCTCCCCCCCCAGCCCCAGTGCTGCTGGGAAGAGAAAGGATTGGAGAGGGGGAGGGGAAGGCGACAGAAAAGGAGGATTAGAAGCATGACCTGTTTTTCCTGGAAGTGCTGGGCACATTCCTCTCTCAGATGTGCTTTGTGACCGGGCAGGGTACAATTAAAAGCACAATAATTTGCTTGTTATTCAAGTCAGGCATTAGTCCGGGTAATGGCGTGCTTGGTGGAGAGATGGATTTCCTTGTTAGGAGCTAAGCACAGGATTAGCTGAATTCTCCATGGAGAAATCTTGATTTGTTCAAGGTCTTTCATGTTTTCTACAGAGAAGGGATTATGTCTTCTTAAAGAGGGGCCTTGCTTAAAAAGCTACAAAGTATAAGAAAAGGATTTAGGGCAGAGGGGCCTGTGGTTAAGTAGCTGAGGGGTACAGGGAATTTTAGAGCAAAGGATTATTTAAAGCCATAAAGTTCAAAAAATAATTGGTTTAGCACTACTGGGTCAGTGCTGGTGAGTGTGCCGTAAATGCAGTTAAGCATGAGCTAATATTCATTTTACTTTGGCTAATTATTGCATGGATCTAGGAGAGAGAAGAGAAAGAAAGCACGCCCCCTCCCTAGTCATCAGGAGGTTGGTTGTTTGGGGTTTCTGTGCCTCACTTGCCTGTTTATTTGTTGGGATGCCCAGAATCTGGGCATCATAAGGACCTTATTAGTTAAAAACACAGAAAAACTGTTCTCTCAAAGACAACTCCACAGCCATCTCAGTGACAAAGTAGAAAACACTGTTCGTTTTTGGTATAGTTTTGTTGTGCAGTGCTAAGGATGGAACCCGGGGCCTGGTGCTTGCTAGGCAACACTCTATCACTAAGCCACACCCCCAGCACAATCACTCTTAGTCTTAACTTCATTGACATCAGAGAGGTCATGACATAATAACTCTGATTTAACAAATGCCCCTGGCCCAGAATTAGGGCAGTTTGCTCCTCTCTCTTAAGTAGCTCGCGCCTGTGATCTTGGACTGTACTAATCTCTTTTAAGCATCTCACCTTCTCTCTGAGCGCCCATGCTTATTCCAAAGTGTGTACCTAATAAACACTATCTTTGTCTCAAAAAAAAATTAAAGAGAAAGCCAGGTGCGGTGGTGCACACCTGTAATCCCAGCAGCTTGGGAGGCAGAGGCAGGAGGATGACAAGTTCGAGACCAGAAGCAGTCTGCGTCACTTAGTGAGACCCTGGTCTCAAAAAGTAAAAAAATGGGCTGGGGGTATGGCTCAGTGGTCCAGCGCATGCAAGTGCAAGGCCCTGGGTTCAACCCCCAGTACCACAAAAGAAAAAAAAAATTAAAAAGAGTAGATCAGCTCTCAACCAGGAGCAGCTTTCCCCCTACAGCACATTTGGTCGTATCTGGAGACATACTTAGTTGTCACAACTGGAGAGATGCCACTGGCATCAGGGATGTAGAGGCCAGGGATGCTGCTCAATATCCCACAATGCACGGAATAACCTCCCTTGCAACAAAGAATTATCTACTGCAAATTACTGCCAGAGTTTTAGGGTAAAGGCCCTGCTCTGGGAGTCTCAACAGACTAGGCTTGGCCACCCATCCCAAACACACCAATTAAAAGGATGAGGAATGGCAAAACAGAGAGGAGATTCAGCGGGCACATTAGGAAGAGGAACAGATAAAGGGGTCCAGTGGTCCAAGTCCATCTTTAGGGTACTGACATGAGCTACAGGTTTAAACAGAGGAAGAATTGGGGCAGGCAGCAAGAGGTCTGCATAGTGAATCAGTCCTGGTCAGCAAGTGGTCTGCTTGATCATTGTCTCAGTTCTGGTTTTGCAGGGTGGTCCCAAGAAGTGGTTATCACTGTCCTGGCTTGAGAGGCACAATCTGGCTCCCACAAGATCGTTATCCCTGCTCCAAGTTACAGCCTCACCATCAGAGATAATTGTCTCATTTCGGGTGGTCGGTCCTCACCATTGCTTGAGGGTAGTTTCTGTGCCTTACCAAGGAGATGTTTATCCATCAAGCCTCTTCTTCCTGGAATCCAAAGTGGCTGCAGAAGGTGGTGGCTCAGGAGGCAATGTTAAGAGCCAAAGCAGAGCCAGAGAAAGACAGGACGGGGTTAGGCCAGTGACCAGTGTCCTCCTTCTCATTTAGCTACCTGTGGGCCCAAGTGAGGCACAGAAACCCAAAACAAGACCCGTTTCTAAACACCGGTAATAACACCACCTGAGGTGAAGCTGAGAAACCCTATTCTGGACCATGCAATTTTCTCCCTTGTGTAGATCAAGGTCTTCAAAATCCCGCCTTACCCATATCTATAATTCATGAGCAACCACATGACCATTTTTACTTTTAACTACCACAATTTTTAGGCTGGAATTTAGCTCAGTTGGTAGAGCACTGCTCTGCAGTCTATGAGGTCCCCAGTTTGATTCCCAGCACTGCAAAAATGGGAGCAGGATGTGGCAATCCACTCCCAAGGCAGTCCTGAAACAATTAGCCATTGAAAGCCCTGTGAGGGTCACTGTGAGTCAGACACGACTTGAAGGCACCTAACAACAACCACAATTTTCTTCCTCTTCTCAATACTGGGCATTTTTACAAATCAAGAAAGAAAATGATGCTAAGAATCATCCTGTCTTCAATGTACCGGGGCTGCGCCATGTGTGGTTGTGCCACCTCCCCTTCCTGGGACTTGTGCACACATGCCGGAAAGGGGGGAATAAGGCAGCTTCTGTGCAAGTTCCTCAGCTGCACAACTCTGAGCACCCGTATGGCCTTCTGAGATTGCTTCTTCCTCGCTGCATGAAGGATGTTCGGTCAAGTCATTTGTCCTGCAGCTTTAAAGGAGTTAAGAGCCCACAGCTATGAGACATCCATTTTCTCCCTGGTAAATGATGGTTCTCATCCTCAGGAAAGTTAACACCCTGGCCAGGGGCTTCCAGGAAGCTCATTAAAGCCAAGAGGCTGAGAATCAGGACTATTCCAAGGCACAACCATCAGCTCTCTGGGAGCCGGGGCAGAGAAGGCAGGGCTGCCCGGGGAAGTGAGAGGGTGCCTGGGAAGAAAAGGTGAGCACACCCAAGCTAAGCCCCATTGTCCTGCAGCAGGCAGACCCCAGAACAGATGGGAGGAAGGAGGAGTGTGCCCTTCCTCCCACCAGTCACCCCTTCCCTGCATCCTCCCCAGGCTCGGCTCCCATTCAGTCCATTCTCAGAACAGCTGTGGGGATTCACAATCTGAGAAATCCCAAGCCAGATCATGGTACTCCTGAGCTCAGAAGTCTCCAGTGCGCCCATCTGGCTCCAAAGAAAACCAGAGGCCTCTCGCTCCTTTTTCTTCCCTTTCCCTTTCCCCCTCCCTCTCAGTTTCTCCGCTCTCTCCCTTATCCATTCTCTCCCCACCCTCTCCTGCTCCTCCTGACCTCATCTCCTACTATTCTTCACCCTCCCTCACAGCTTCTCGCCACCCCTGGCCTGCCTGCTCTTCCTAGCAGGCCCCTTCTCATGCCCTCTCACTTACTATTACCCTGTCTTGCATATTCTCCCTCTCTACCTCTTCTCTGGGCTCAACCCTCCATTACTGAAAGAAATTTTAAAAATCATTGAAGGACATATAGGAATGCTTTCTATCATCTTAGCTATCTGCTCCCTTTTTTCATATATCCTTTGCTTTTTCTTTGCTTCCTTTCAAATGACAGGTCTAGGGTAAAGTAAGGAAGCCACTTTTCCATCATTCCCCATGACAATGACAATGCCTCCAGCATCAAGAAGCTCCAGCATCCCTGGAGAGGTGGTTTGGCTAATTTAGGGAGACAAGCAATTTCATGTTCCTATCTGGAGGGCTGGGGACGTAGCTCAGTGTTGGAGTGCTTATTTAGCATGCCTGAGGCCCTGGGTTCAATCCATACCACAAAAAAATAAATTCCTAACTGCAGAAAAATTCCGTCAGAGCCCTGCCCACTCAGGTTCAAATTTGCATAATCACAAAGCCCATGTTTATGAACACTGGCCTCCATCATACGTTAAGATATAGGAACACTACGAAAGGAGCCTTTTCTGTTGTTAATTAGAAAAGCATGATCCCCTTTGAGTCTTAGTGTTATTATTGATAAGATGAAAACCAGTGAGCACAACCTGTTTCCAACATTAGTGCTAATGAGATTTCCAGTGCTACCTTACATGAAAATGACATTGGAACATGTAAACACCACAGTCACGATTGAAATGAGGGCAATGAGTCCTCAAACCTGACAGATGCCTCTTTACACCTTGACTTCTAGGATTCAGCCCAACACTGAGCTACATGACTGTGGACTCCCTTCCAGGTCGGCAAGTTTGTGTTTGCATGACTGTTTCCCAGGTTAGAATTTCTCAAGAGTTCTTGAGAATAGAGCCAACCACAGATCTCCACTTCAACTTCATTGTGGGGCTGCCATGCCAAGAAGTCACCTGCTTTATACCTGTCCTAAGAGATTAAATAGCATTGTAATTTATGGGGACAATGCTACCCTGGATGCAAGGAACCCCAGAATTCTGCTATTAAATTTCTAAATGACCTTGAACAGCAGTTTTTACCTCTTACAGACCTTTCAGTTCTCATCTTCAAATGAGAGTTGAACTATATAAATGTTTCCTAAAGTATAATGTAGAGACTAGGATTTGGCTCAGCTGGTAGAGCATTGCTCTGCACTCTCCGAGGACCTGGGTTTGATCCCCAGAACTGCAAAAATGAGAGAAGAAAGTGGCAATCCACTCCCAAGGCAATCCTGAAACAATAAGCCATTGAAAACCCTATGAGGGTTGCTGTGAGTCAGACCTGACTCCATGGCACCTAACAACAAAGTATGATGTATTCACTATTACAGTATTAAGCAATAGGTGGAAGAGGAATGCATCTTTATATTTTCCTATCAAATATAAATAAACATAATCCCTGATATAATACTTCCACTTACGATTTTTCCACTTTACAATTGTACAAAAGTAATATGCTTTCAGTAGAAACTTCAAATTTTGAATTTTGATGTTTTCCCAGGCTACTGCTAAGTGGTATGATACTGTCACCATGCTGAACATGGCAGCAAGCCACAGCTCTCAGTCAGCCACAAGATCATGAGGGTAAATAATCCATACTCCATGTGTTGCTAAGCTAGGACATTCAGTAGGTGAAGTGAATAGACATAGTTATGATGTACCATATTTTCAGCTCATGATGGGTTTATCATGATGTAACTCATCATAAGTCAGGGAGCACCTGGATATAGGTAGCCCATCAACCCGTGATTTCTTGGACATTTTTGCTATAAAAAGGTTAACATAGGTGGTACCAGGATGACTCACCTCATACACAAATCAACTAAGACTCAGTACTCACAGACACTGTGAAGGTTTCAAACCTTCATAAATTGTCCCTTCCACTTCAGCTTTCTCTCCACAAGCATTCATGACACAGATGAAATGGGTTGCTAGTACGTATTTTCATGTACTGAATTTCCACTTGCATTGCTGAAAAGAACTTAAGAATGCATCAAAGCAGCATTTCTGATGAAATGTGAATAAGGTTAAAAAAAAGTTACTTTGATAACTGATTAAGACTTGATTTTTAAGGCCTCTCCCACCTTTAATGGTCTATCACACATGCCATGCTTCTAGCAAAGCCACTGTGCTCCTTCCTCCTGCAAATCAGTCTTATGTAACTAGTGTTGGTCTCATGAAGGACAAACTTCCTAGATCCAGAAGGGAAATTTGAAGCAGGCTCTTTTTCCTGTATAGGAGTGAGCTTCTACATAAAGGACACAGAGTTATGTGAGTTTAAACTCTCTCTCTCTCTCTCTCTCTCTCTCTCACTCTCTCTCTCTCTCTCAAGTCACTTCCTGTCTATACTCTTAGGTTAGGCTGCAAAGTCATCACTCACATCCTTATGTAGGCCCGTGGAGAGAATTCTTACCTCTTTGATACTCTAGGTTCCATTAGCCTCAGTCACGTCCTTTCTAATTTCCACAGTTTACTGACTTCTTTGCTGTGGCAATAGCAAAAGAGGAAAATTAGGTCAGAAAGGTGGGTGGGGCAGAGAACCAAAACAATGTGTAAGCCATCTTTCTCGCCATTCATTGGACAGCTCATCAGATGGGAGGAACTCAGGTTCAAAGTAGCAAAAGCCAGAAATTTAAAACAACTCAGGTTTGGTTTAGATAACAACTAAACCATAATGTTCTTGAGGCTTTTAGCTGTGTATTCTATGCTCAGGAAGACCCTAAACCCAACCCAGTCTATGTAAGTTGTACTACCCTGGCCCTATACACAACTTTGTATATTCATTTTATTCACTCATATTTATCATGTCTGTGTACATCTGGCTCTGGGGTTATCACAAAAAACAGCACAGTCTAGGTATTTAACTACAAAGACACAAAGTACTTGAAATGGAGTATAAATTCAGGTATAAAAACAAAAACTATTAGAGCAACTCAGAGGTAGCTAGAAAGATGAGAAGAAGCTTCCAGGAACAGATAGGATTTGGACAATCTGCAAGGACACTGAGGAATATTCCAACTGGGCCAAGAAAAGATTGGACATTAGATTTGGGGACAAAGATGAGACCAGAACATGGCGTTTAGCCTGGGAAGTGGAAAAAGAGAATGCTATGGAGGTTGGGGCAGATGGAGGCCTTGACTGTCTGGCTAAAGACTTAGAGCTTTACTCCAAAATGTTGATCCATTCCAGGAGGAGTTATTTTAGTGTAAAGCAAGATATAAGTGCTAACTTAAGAAATCAATCAATGCAGAATGAATTGGAGACAAGGATACTAGTTCAAGGACTATCTGCAGGGGTGGCAGTGTAAAGTGGTATCTTAGTCTACTCAACCCAACAGAACAAAACACTATAGGCCCAATGGCCTAACAACAGAAATACATTTTCTCACAGTCCTGCAGGCTCCAAGTCCAAGACCAAGGTGCCAGCAGGGTTGGCTCCTTCTGAGGTTGTCTTCCTGGCTTACAAGCAGCCACTTTCTTGCTGTGTCCTCACACAGCCTCTCTTGTGTGATGGTGCAGGGAAAGCTTGCTAGTGCCTTTTCATCTTCTTACAAAAATGCCAGTGCTATGGGATTAGGGTCTCATCCTTATGCTCACCTTTAACCTTAATGCCTCTTTTAAGGCCTTCTCTCCAAATACAGTTACAGCATGGGTTAGGGTTACAGCATATGGATGGGGAAGAGGGGACAAAATTCAGTACAAAACAAATGGTATAAACTTGGACTAAAGTAATCACAATGGAAATGTAAGAGAAAGAACAGACAAGAGAGACTTTGGAAAGACAAACAGAAAACATTTATGAAAAGGAGGAGAAGAATCGAAAGCAATGCTAACATCACCAACCCAAAGGGGTAGAGTGGTGGAGGCGCCTCTAGAACACAGCGGCCTCCTTGCAGGACTTAATGTGCAACTATCCCCACTTTTTCAAGTGGGACTTACACACTCCAATGCAAGAAAGGCCCGTTCTTTACTACGAGAATATTTAGTATTGAGTAGAAAGAGCTTTTAGGGTTCTATAAGGCAATAGTCCCCAAACTTTTTGAAACCAGGGATTGATTTTGTGGAAGACAATTTTTCCACACACTGGAAGCAGAGCTCAAGTGCTAAAGCAAGCATTGGGATGTGGCTGTAAAGACAGATGGCGGTCGCTCACTCCTTACTGCCCACTCACTTCTTGCTGTCTTACTGGTCCATGGCCGGTGTGTTAGGGACCCTTGCTGCAAGGAGCTAGAGCTAGGGAATATGGGATGAAATTGAATGAGAGAGATTTAGACTTCAGGAAAAGAAAAAAGATATATAATATTGAGTTCTATTACATAGAATAGTGTTCCCCAAAGAAGTAGGAGCTGCTACACCCACTCAGTGACCCAAAGCCAGCTTCAATATGGCAGAAGTGTTTAGCAAACCACCATCAGAAGCCTTGAAACCCCTTCCTTTCTCGTCTCATTACTGCAGGGCCTAAAACCCGGTGTCACTGGCTAGACCATGGAAATGTCACCTGCCCAGCAGCTATCATGGCTGTTCACCATTTAAACTGAAAGCTTAGATTGAGCCCCCCAGAAGCAGAGCCCAAGATGAAGATTTGTCCATGATCTTAGCCAGTTCTGGCTACTGTAACAAAATACCATAGATTGTGTGGCTTATAAACAACAGAAATGTATTTCTTACAGCTCTGGAAGTGCCAGATCAGGGTGCCATTGTCAACTCTCCAAGTTGCAGACCCCATCTTCTCACTGTATCCTCACATGCCAAAGAGAGGGCAACAGGGCTCTCTTGCCTCTTATATAGGTGCTCATTCCGTCACAATGGCTCCACCCTCAGCACCTAGTCACCTCCCAAAGGCACCACCTTCAGTCACCACCATACTGGCATTGGGGTTTCAACACAGGAATGGCCAGGGCAGGGGGTGGGGTGGATATAAACATTCAGTTCTCAATCTGTTCACGTGGTTTATTAAATGCATGTTTCTCAAAGAAGCTGGCAAGTAAGTAGGAAAAGTAGGAAAAAAACAAGGAGAAAGCCAAGCAAGGGGGGCATGCCAGGCAAGTCACACAGAAAGCAGCTTCATCCCAATCCTTCAGTGTAAGTTCTGTCTCAGAGGGGGGCAGGGACGCCAGGCTTCCATCTCCTCCCTCCAGCCATCATGGGCTAAGGGCAGAACCACAATGACTTCTAGCAGTTCAGTCTCCATTCTACAAGCCCAAGCACAGTTCTCCAAAAAGACCTCCCAGAAAACTACTATTGTCAATAAATGCACATCAAAGCCAGTGAGAACACGAAAGTATAAAAGGAATTCAAAAGCACCTGGGACACATGCCCTATAATGCCATTATTATACTAATGCATGCCAAAGAAAAAGTCATGGCTGGGTATGCACCAAGATTTAATGACAGGTATGTTTGTGGTCATGTGACTTAAAATAGATGTGGCACTGACGATGTATTTGGTTTTAAGGGACAGAAGGTGCAACTCAAAGTGGGTTTGGTAGGAAAGGGAAGCTGCTGGTTCCCATATGGAAAGGTTCAGAAATAAATAGTTTCCAACATGGCTTTATCTGGACCCAGCTTCATTTACTAGTTCCCCTGACCCTGTCCTACTACATGTGACGAATTTGTCCTTAATTTGGCTTCCATGTGACTGCAGTTGTTACAGGAGAAGAGGGGGTTTGTCCTTCTCCAACTATGGAGCGCAAGTACTACCATTCATTCCTACTGAACTCACAAGGTTCCTTGCTCACTCCTGAACAAATTATGACAATGGACACAAAGCTGTGTTGGTTGGTTTATACTGAACAAGACTAATTTGAAGGAGTGGAAGGGAGGAGGAGGAAAATCCTCCCCAAACCCGCATAGCTGACAGTGGACAGGAGAAAATACCGTACTAAATAGCGACCCACATAGGACAAAAGCAAAGGCAGCCTAAATAGCCATCAATAGGGTGTTTGTTTTACAAGTCGTAACATAATCATTCAGAATCATATGTGTCCATTTAAAACATGTAACAATATGAAAACATGTTCAGAATGTCCTTTCCATGGAAAAAGTAGATTACAGACCTCTTAGGAGGCTACACACCAATTCATTAACAGCAGTTATCTCTACGTGGTACCATTTTATTTAGGTTTCATGATTTTCTTGTTAAACTTTTACTTGTGCTTATTCATTGTTGTTGTCATTAGGTGCCATCAAGTTGGGTCCAACTCATAGTGACCCTATAAACAAAAGAACAACGCACTCCTTGACATTGTGCCATGCCTGGCACTTTGTCGGTGCTCCTCTACTATTCCTAGGGTTTTCTTTTTTTGGTTTGTTTTGGTTTGGTTTGGTTTGGTTTGGTTTTGGTTTTTCTTTTTTCCCTTTTGATAAATGTTGGTGTGTTACAGAGTAATACATTTGCTTTTTCCATTATATAACCATTACATCACTTTTGGTTACCCTTTCATCAACTTACAAAGCTTATGAAACCTTTTGACTAATATGTAGTAAAATTTATATGCCTATATGAGTTATATTCCCCTAATTTTCCCATGTACACATGAAGTTGCATCATTTACATTGAGATTACCCTCTCCTCCTTTGTCTCTTTACATTGTTTCTCCTCCTCTTCCCACCTTTCACAACCTTCACATCACTTTGCAATAGGTGATGTTTCAGGAGTGGGCTGCCAGATCCTTCTCTCATTTTTGTGGTGCAGGAGGTCAAACCCAGGGCCTCAGAGTGCACAGAACAGTTAAACCTCAGCCCATGCTTATTCACAGTTTCAAAAATGTGGTGTTTGTTTGTTTTAAGACAGTCTCACTATATAGCCAGGTCATCCTGAATTCACTATATAGACCAGGCTGGCCTCAAACTCATATTGATCCTCCTGCCTCAGCTTCCCAAGTGACAGATTAAAGGTGTATGCTACCACACCGAGCTCAAAAAAGTATATAACAAAACATATCACAGGTTAAGTATCTCTTATCCAAAATTCTTGGGACTGGTAATATTTCCATCTTGTTTGTTTTGGATTTTGGAATATTTGTATGTTCATTGTTTCAGACAAAATACCTAACATAAACGACATAAGGGAGGAAGGATTTATTTTGGCTCGCAGTTTCAGAAGTTTCAGTCTATCATGGCAGGGAAGGTGTGATGGAACATCTCACATCATGGCAGCCAAGAAACAGAGAAACAGAGGGGAATAGAACAGATCCACCCCAAGCCCTGTCCCCAGTGACCTACTTTCTCCAGCTATGTCCCATCTCTGATGTCTTCACAATCTCTGAAAATAGCACCACCAGCTGGGGACCAAGGCTTTAACACATGAGACTTCAGGGGAACACTCATATCTATAACTATAACATATGCAATGAGATATGTTGGGAGTGTAATTCAAACCTGAATGTGAAATTCACTTATGTTTCATATACACTTAATGCATATAACTGAAGGAAGTAGTAGTTTTATATGCTGTTTTTAATACACCTTTATTTTAACTGTGACCCATCAAATGAGGTCAAGTGTGAAACTTTCCTTATGTAGTATCATGTCAATCTTCAAAGGGTCTTAGATTTTGGAGTACTTGGGGTTTGGAATTTTCAGGTTAGAAATGCTCATCCTGTACTTTTTAAAGAGAAAAAAAATCTTTCATTACTTTCATGCTTTTTGTTGTTGTTGTTGTTGTTGTTGTTACGTGCCGTTGAGTTGGTATCCGACTCATAGCAACCCTCATAGGGTTTTCAATGGCTGACTGTTTCGGGATTGCCTTGGGAGTGGATTGCTAGGTCCTTCTCCCATTTTTGTGGCACTGGGAATCAAACTCGGGACCTCAGAGACTGCCGCGCAGCGCTCTGCCAACTGAGCTAAATCCCAGCCCTCATGCTTTTTAAGGGTCTGCATATTTCCCATATCCTTTGCTTTTTATATTAATCCTCCAAAATTGGCACGCTAGTATTTATCTTTTTTAATGAAAGAAAAAGATTCCATGAAATTAAGTGAGATACCAAAGTTCTCCTAGTAAGTTATTACAGGAGTTGATATTAAACTCAAGATATAATGGTTTCTCCATGTTCCATCTTGCCTTCTTCCTAGTAAGTAAGGAACATTCATATCTTTATACCCTTCCTCCAAACAAAATCATCCCTGACAAAGGGGCTTCTCCAGTGGGTACCAAAGGGGTTCATACTTTCAAAGATCTACCAGTCCCTTTCTTTTTGTTCCAATAGTCAGGTTGCACCCTCATAAAAATGACTGTTAGTTACACTTAATAAATGAAGTTCACCAGGTAGTCCCTAAAAGTGATGCATGGTTTCAGGCACAGTGTTACCTGACTGTACTCCCAGCAACTAGTGAGGCAGAGGCAGGAGGATGGCAAGTTCAAAGCCAAAGGCAGCATGTGTAACTTAGTGAGTCCCTGTCTCAAGATAGAAAAAATTTAAAAGAGGCTTGAGGTGTAGCCCAGTGGTAAAGCACTTACAGAGTATGTACAAGGCTCTAGGTTCAACCCTTCAACCTCCCAGAACTGAAAAAAAAAAAATGCATGACTAACACCTGGTAACAATCCTGTTAGAACATGAGTTCTGACTCCATCTCCACGTTATTTTGCCATTCTTTCTTCGACTTATTAGTTCCTGTATAAGAGAGAATTGATTCAACTTATCAGAAAGCAGAAACTCTCTTAGCTCACAGGTAAACAATGTGCTGGGCTATCTTCCCTAGCTTCCACCCCAACAACAGGGGTGACAATCCTCCCTCTTGAAAAATAGCATAAGGGAAAGATCCAAACACCTAGATCTGTCATTAGTGAGCCACATCACATGGAAATTAATAAAGTAACTGTCATGCTACTCTTACTACCAGCACCAAATATCTAAAAACCATTAGGAATAGTCCTCCCCCTCCCCCCCCATTTTTTTGGAAGTACTGAGGCATTGAACCCAGGATCTTTCACATACTTTGCAAGTGCTCTGCCACTGAGTGGCATGTCAAGCCCCCTTTTTTATTTTTTTATCTTGAGACAGGGTCTTTCTTAAGTTCTACAGGCTGCCTCTGGCCTCGAACTTGCAGTCCTCTTACCTCTGCCTCCCAAATCTCTGAGATTACAGTCATGTGCCACCACACCCAGCAGAATAGTCTCATTTTATCCCTCATGCATGTTCTATGGAATGGAAGGCTTACTCAAAATTTGTACCAGTATTTTAAACTGTCCATTCAATATGAAAACCTAGAATTCTGAGGTCATTTAGTGGTCTGAAGACTTCACCAAACTCCTGTAGCTCCAACACCAGATTTCTTAGCAAATGATTTCCTTATATATAGATGTACTAAGTGCTGCCATGTCTCCTTCATATGTAGCTATACGGTTTTCTTACCCACTTCTAGGTATATGAAAAGTTTATATTTCTGTTACTTGCCCCCTACTTTGGCAGCCATATGACTAGTTCTGGCCATGTGGTTTTGAGTGACAGTGATTTGTGCCATTTTTGAACCAAAACACTTAACCAGTGAGACCCTCCCTGTGCCACACTTGCATCAGCAACTAAGGAAGGGTGTACTGAGATGGAAGGGCCATGCATCAGAAGCTGCCTGGATCATTGAGCTACTCCTTGGAGAAATCCCCCAGATGTGCAATCAACCTCAGGTGAATGAGAAACACGTGTCTATGTTTTAAAGATAACTTATACCCAGGGCTGGCTCTTACACTAACATAAAGAGCCTACCTTGACTCATACAAAAGCTTATTATAGGTCAGGCACTGTGCTGGTCACATTGTATGCATGATCTTGCTCACTCTTCAAAACAACTCAGTGAGATAGATTCCAGAATGACTACAGTTCACTAATGGAGAAAGACGGAGATGAAGTGACTTGTCCCAGATTACACAGCCACTAAGCAATGGAACCAGCAGAACCCAGGTTTGACACCAACACTTGTGCTTGTAGCCACTTTACTGCTACTGTGGGACAGAAACAGCAGAAAACTACAATGAAGAAGCTAAAGCTGATCTGTATCATAAAGAGCCAAGTCAGCAGAAAGAAAGAAGAGGAAGAACGAGAGAACCTTCAGGTCCAGGGCTAAGAGAGAAATTTAAGGATGAGAAGGGAAAGAAGGCACCTTTGGAAAGAGGACCAAGACATCAACTCCACAAATAATGTGCAGAAATTTAAATACACAAGGAGAGTGTCCCCAGGGTTTTAAAAACACACGCATGCACGCGCACGCACACACACACACACACACAAATAAATAAGCATTGTCCTCACTGAACTGCATTTGTGTAAATGGAGCCTACCAGTCACAAGTAGTATAGGAAAGTTTTGCCTATTTTAAAATCTAAGACCAATTGCCAATTTTCCTCTGACATGAAAGACTGAGTCACGTTTCCTCACAGAATACTTTACTTCCCATAAAGTACCCAGATGCTGACCTTCGTACAAACCCAACAAAAATTTCAGGAAAATTTTATTGATGATTAAATTGTTTAAAATATAATCTGATATAGTGTGTCACTGGATGGTAAACTTAAGAGCCCACAGCAATAACCTTAAACTAGAGTGATCACGATGTGCCTTAAGATGCCACCATGTACGTTGCCACTGGTATGAATTGGTATTACGGTTTGAATCTACAATGCCCCCAAAAGTCATGTGTTTAAATGCTTGGTCCCCAAGTGGTGACACTATTTGTACAAGCTGTTGAACTTTGGGAGGTGGGACCTAGCTTGTAGAAGTAGGTTCCTGGAGGCAGGCCTTTGGAGCTTTTTCACACTGGCTTCCTGATG